>JAPZDV010000021.1:20141928-20165626 GCA_029814665.1 Acanthurus lineatus | reverse complement strand
CTAGTCCGTCTTCGTTCTTCAGTAAGAGAGCTAAAGGATGCTGCTGGGGTCAACTTGGGTTTTATACACTCAGGACAACTAACACACACACACACACACACACACACACACACTCACACGCACACACACACTCACACACACGCACACACACTCTGGGATATAAGACTTGTCACACTGTGGGGGGGCTCTGACGCTCAGTGTCATGGCCCATTAACAGGAGGCCAATTCAATCTCTCCGTCCCTCTGTGGCAGCTCACACTGACAGCCATGCATCACACTCACAGGCCTCAAACTAGCAGCTTTATGTCCCATAAAAAAGCCTCTGTGCTGCCCCCCCCCTTAACGAAGTCCACAGGCTGAGAGAAACTGATTGGATTTAAGAAATGTAATGCATCTGTTAGCTTAAAGGAGCAGAGCGGTCGAGTCTTATCTGCATCACCGGCCACAGCTGCTGCTTCCAGAAGATGGAAAACTGCTTTATTAACACAATTCAGGAGGATTTTAGCTGCGTCGGGGGGGGGGGGTTTCTGAGTCAGAGTATTATCTGTCAGCACAGGGGGCCAGAAACACGTCAGACCCCCACCTTCATGTTCACATGTTCACGCTGTAGCAAAACATTCATTCATGATGGATTCGGTATCATCTCTCTGAGGAGGAAGATGTTTCTGTGAATGTTTCTCACTTCACATTTGTTCGTTAACAAGCAGATTTTTTTTGTTTCTTTATTGAAACGTGACTTTGAGTCTCCACTGATTCGGACTGTGAGTGACACTGATCTCAGTCCAACGCCAACAAAATCAGAGTCAATAAAACTCTGCAGCCTCAACAAACACTTAAAGAAGTGGAGAGAGAGAGAGAGAGAGAGACAGACGTCATTTCAGTTTAATTGAAACTGTCACAAACTGAATCCTGAGGCAGGAAACAGTTTTTAGTTGCCTCTCAGTTTATCTCCACGCTTGATTCAATGAGCTGGATTCGTTAGAAGTCAACTTCATCTTCATTCATTCTGACACGAAACAAATGACTTTTCTCTGTTTAACTAACTTCCTGTTTTGTTTAACTGAGCTGGTTTGTTAGTTTATGTCCCAAATAAAAGTATCTGAATAATTTAAAAAGAAATTTCTGTTGTTTGATGTCTGAATTTGGGGTTTATTTCAAGAAAAGTTAGAAATATAAGAAGAAGGCAAGAGATGACGACTCATAATGATTTTATTCAGTGTTGCCATTTCTTCTTTTGCTTAATAAACTGCGGGTCGATGCAATTACTGGAAACTAAGTGGGATTTAGATTAAAAGTGGTTTATATAACAAGCAATAGGATGCAGTTAATTGTTTTTGCAGATTTCATGTTATGATGTGGTTCATTAGAGTAAACGGTTATCATGTATAAAGCTGCTCTGCATGTGTGTAAATGATTCATTTCAGCAGATTAAACTTCACTTTGGGAACAAAAACAGAAGAGAAAAATGAAAATGAACGGGGACAAAAGTCAAGCTGTTCCACTGACGTTCCTGTTCTTACATAAAGCCAAGTTTCCCCTCTTATAAAAACCGCTCTGCTTCATATTACAGAGAGAAAATCCTCCTGTGGAGAAACAAAATTAATGATGTCCCACCATGACAGCCACTATGTGCCGTATTAAGGGTATTGTGATTTGCTGTGTCACCCAATCCAGCGGGGTCAAGCCTGCTTTCTCCTGCAGCCCATATGTCACCTTACAGCGCTACAAAATGTAATTTTCTGGACAGCGAGGCATCCCATCACATGCATGTGTCATCGACTGTTACAGGCAAGGTCACTGTCAGCGCCCCCCCCAGCCCCCCGTGGACGGTATGTCCTTATAAATCATGACTGTCAGGCGGGAAGGCGTCAGCACTCTGCCTGATTAGAAAACTGGAGTTCTCCTGAAAACACAGAAGACACACGAACGCACCGAAGCGTCCAAACGTTTCAGTCATCAGCGGCTCTGAAAAGGATTTTACAGGTCGATTCATCACAGGAGATGTTTCAAACTTTTTCACCCAACAGAGGTGATCAGGTCTCAAATACAACCAGTGAAAGAGTTCAGAAACGTGGGCGGGACCAACTAATGAAGGAGAGAGTTTGATTGGCTGAGCAGCAGATGCTGTTTCAGAAACAACTCTCCGCTTCCTTGCAGGGTTAGCGAGTCCTCCCCCCTCTGAATGCCTGGAAATCTGTTTATTGCACATGACACCGTGTGAAGTGATTGTTTAAACAGATCGGTGTCTGCCGGGCTGAAGTGTTTCCACACCGCCGTTTCTCCATTCGCTCATTCAGGTTTTTCCTTTCATTCGTCACTGACAGGTTAAATGTCAGATGAGCCTGTCGGGTGAATGTTTTTAAACCGACTCATTTTAAGAGACTTCTGGACGTTTTTACATCGAACACCTTTGTGAGTTGCAAACTCATAATTAATTCAGCTGATTTCTTATTTTGTCATGATTCTTCAGCTGAGGTTAAAACAGTGGAAAGTGACGGCCATGACAGCTCTGACTTTTAAGGTGGAAAGCAAAAGAATTATAACCGGCTGATTAACATAGGTGTCATAAAAGCTCAGGTTCGCTGTAAACAACCACAGCTTTTCTTGACAGGCTGCAATTAATTTCTTTCTCGCTGCCGCTAAATGGCAGCATGAAAACCTGAGAGTTTTACTGCCGAGCTGTTTGAGAATCCTTCATCTCTCCGTCGTGTCTGCGCTCCGTGTGGACGCTGTGAGCTGTTTGTTGCATCCTCCCGAGTGTTGGACAGGGGGGGTTCTCCCCGGACCCTCCGCTTGAAATCTACTACTCATCCAATTGACAGTTTATTCCACAGCGGGATGACTCACACTGCTCAACACACACAAACACACACAAACACACACTCGGGGGCCTTACGTAACATTTCAGAGCCACTCCAGCAGCAGGACCGAGTGGATTTGTTGCTCTTCTCGCTCCGTATCGATCCGTTTCTGTTTTCCAGACTCTTGTTACAGTGTTTTATTATTTCTTATCTACTTTTTTTATTTGTTTTCAAGTCAGTTTAGTTTGAGATCCAGTTTCAGGATCCAGTTTGATTGTTTGAGTTTATGTTAAATGGCTGACATTGTCAAGTTTTAGTTCAGTTTCAATAGAAGTTTTAGTTTTTATTATCATGTTAATATGGGGGATGTTCGGCAGGTTGGCAGGAACAACGTTTGTGAAGATAAATTGACTTAATAAACATTTGCATCGAAGCCTCTTCTGTGTCAGATTTGATCGAAATGTCAAAGACTTGAAACATTTCTGTTTTTTTTCCAGTTTTGTATGCACACAGCATCATTTTCTTTCTTTCTTTCTCTTTTAATTTTTTGTATTTATTCCAGTTAAATAAAATGTTCTGCCTTATTAGTTTTAGTTTGTTTTTGTTCATTTTAACAGCTTTGCTTTGGATCCACAAAATAGTGACTGATTCACACTTTTGCTGCTGATATGATTTTGTTTTTGTGTTTTTGTGTTGCAGTTGTTGCATGAGTGTCTGCATGTCTTTGTGTCAGCTTGGCAGCTGCTGATATAAAGGATGTGGACATACTCAGGTGTTATCTGTGTTTTATTCCCGAGCGATGCTCCCACTTTCCCCCTCAGATCTCTGGTGTGTTTGTATGTAAGGTTTTATTGTCTGTTTGCAGGAAGGTGTTGATGCACGAAACCACTTAAAATGTCTCGTCTTCCTGGCATAAAAAAAAAAGAAAACAAAACTTGAAGTCCTCTGTGTACGGTGAATGTGCAACAATCACATGATATATTCCCCACTGACACAGTGCCATGCAATTCCACCTTAAAAGGGAAGCCATACAGTAGATCTGCTACTTTCATGGGGAATCCAGGCATGAAATGTGTTGTGGAGCGTCATAATGAGACGTGAGCGTTCAGGCTGCATGTGATGTAGATAAACAGCAGAGGTGAGCAAACACGATGAGCTGCAGCCAAACCTCCAGTTTCAGCTTTTATTCTTCGAGCCTCATAGTTACATATTTATCAACTCCAACTGAAATATCAAACACCTTCCTTCCTCGGAAGAGTAACTTTAGCACACAAAAGCCCACTGGATCTGTTTAATTAATGACCTGTGTCTTTCCTCTTGTGGAAAATGGCCTCCACAGATCATAGAAAGGTCAACTTACCTCTTTTTTTAATAAAAGGAAAGACAGGACAGTAACAGACACGTTTACCTGAAGCCTGATGCTGTTTTCTGTAAACTCGTCCCTTCAAAATAAAGCATTTTTTATGCTGAGACCCCCAGAGAGAGATGAGAGAAACTTACTGTGGATAAGTAGAACAACAGCAGCATTTTTCTCTGTAGAGACATTAGAGCGTGATGAATCCTCAGCTGTCATGTTTCCTTAACAGCTTCCACTCGGCTTTCTGAGCTGCGAGGTATAAATGGGCCACGGGATCTTTGTGTTTGCAGAGCTGTGTGTCTCTATAACTGCATACCTGACGAGCTTCCCTGGTAATGAGGCAGACTGAGATGAAGGCATTTCCAGTATAAATGAGAGATGCTTGCAGTCCCCTCAGCTGCTGTAGCTTTTGTAGTGACGTTGCTAAAATTCTGCAAATTTCTCAAACTTTGTGTGGCAATTAGCAAAATAGTTGATGACTCGTGTTTTAACTGATGCTTCTTTTTCTTTTTCTCCCCCCCCCTCCATCCCACAGTACAAACAAGTGGAGCAGTACATGTCGTTCCACAAACTGCCCGCTGACTTCCGACAGAAAATCCATGACTACTACGAGCACAGATACCAGGGCAAGATGTTTGATGAGGAGAGCATCCTGGAGGAGCTTAACGAGCCTCTGCGAGAGGTATGAAAACACTCGTGCAGCCGCTATAACGTGTTCGTCCATCCATACATTACACAGTATACACACATACATTCACAGGCTCCTCGAGTCTCCTCTGAGCCGGTGAACCAGAATGAATTCATTTTAATGCTCAGCTGCAGCCGTTTTCTGTGCAAAGAAAAGCAGAAACCGCAACTTAAAAAGGTCAACTGCACCTTCTCTCTCTCTCTCTTTCTCGCTCTCTCTCTCTCTCTATTTATATATGTATATAAATACCTTTATTTACTTATCTGTTAGATAGAAAATAAAGTTGACTTCATTTACCGTCAGTTTTTTTTAAGGATAACTGGATTTAAAATAAAGGAACGGTTGGGTTTAGAAACTGCAGAGGGAAATTTGGCATCGTGCCAAAACATCTACATTTCCACATAAACCTCTGATTATCAACAAACCATGAATTTAAAACTTATATAAAATATGCATTTATTTCTTTATAAAAACACTTTAAAGCAGTGATTTCATTCGAGGAGTTTTTATTACGTCTCATACTGTGTGTGTAAGTGTACATGGAATTTTGTTTTGGAGGTTTTTCCTTTTTTCTGCGGGCAGAAACTCTGAGCTGCAGTCTTTGGTAGACAGCGTCCTCCTGCCTGAAGGACGGCACAGAGTTTGCTTCAGGTGAACAGAATAACAGGAACAAAGCTCACATGAGCTGCCAGGTTCCTTTAAGGTAACTGAAAAAAGAACGGTTCCCCCGTAATGAGCGCTAATGTTGGAATCTGTGTTTAATCATCTGATTATTTGAAATAAAAAGTCCTTCACCTTGAATCAGTGATGGAATCTGGAGTTTTGGTGAATGTTCCCTCTGAAATGTAAATGCAGAAGAACAAAGAGAGCTCGATCTTACCAGCTCACCAAGCTGCAGCGCTGTGGAGCGACAGAAACAGAGACTTTTATGGTGTGTAACAGGGATGGAAACCGATCTTTGAACAGTCAGAAAGATGTTGATCCAACGCTGTTTCCTGTTTCCTGTTTCTGTTCAGGAAATCGTCAACTTCAACTGTCGGAAGCTGGTCGCCTCCATGCCGCTGTTTGCCAACGCGGATCCCAACTTCGTGACGGCCATGTTGACCAAACTGAGGTTTGAAGTCTTCCAGCCCAGAGATTACATCGTCAGAGAGGGAACCATCGGCAAGAAGATGTACTTCATCCAGCACGGCGTCGTCAGCGTGCTCACCAAAGGGAACATGGGCATGAAGCTGATGGACGGATCCTACTTTGGAGGTGTGTCACCATTCTATTCTATTCTATTCTATTCTATTCTATTCTATTCTATTCTGTTCTGTTCTGTTCTATTCTAAACACTTCGTTCTAGTCTATTTATATAAAAACATTACAGAATAGATCATAATATAACAGAATGTAACTTAACCTAACAGAATAGTTTAAATAGAATAGAATAAAATGATAGAACAGCAAAGAAGAGAGCCGAAAGAAACTTTGTTCCTTTTGCTTCTATTATTTTTTCTACTGTACTATACTCTGTTATCTGTAGCTCTATATAACATGACATAACAGACTTAATAACAGAACAGACTTGAACATAACGTAAAAAACTAGAATTTACTAGAATAGAAATTAAACGATTGGTTTCATTTGTTTCAGTGCTTCAGGACAAACGTTACTCACACTTTGACTCTCTGTAGAACCGTCTGTAGTAAAATCACGTGTGTGTGTTAAATATTTAAATACGAGTCGTAACAACAGAAAGACGACGGCAAAATAAAACTCTGACATTTGACTTGAACTTCTCGTGCAGTCGAGCCTCAAAGCCACCGCTGCTCCACTTTCCCAGGCTGCTCGTTCCTCCGCGGCTGCTTGAAAACATGTGGTGCCTCTGCCGCCATCGCCACCCATAAACACACACAGGCATGCACACACACACACACACACACACACACAGGCACAGGCACACACACTCACACACACACTCGCACACACACTTTTTTAAGTCTCAGGCTGCATTTTTGAACATCCGCTGCCCCCTCGCAGCAGAGCAGAGTTCACTGACAGTAATGTTGATGTGCCAGCAGCCAAGGGCACTGCTGGAGTGGAGCGGATACAGGACACACACACATGCACACACACACGCACACACACACACGCACACACACATGCACACACACATGCACACACACATCACACATCCAATTATTAACAGCTAATTACAACAGCACAACGTTGATGACAGGGCCATTTGTAATGTCAAGCATAGACTGCTCATCCCTGCAGCCTGCGAGGATATCACAGCCCCCCCCCACAGCAGAACCAGCAGCAACACGGTTCAACAGCGTGCCGAGTGTGTTTGTGGTAAATTCTCCCAATTAGTAAATAGCAGGAAGTAGAAAAGGATGTCAGGCCAAACATGTGACCTCGCTCCAAGTCCTATTTATAGAACTTTGCCGTGTTTTCGATCTCCTGCCGTTTATGTTTCTCGTACTAACGGCAAACATTTCTCATCAGCAACTCTTCCTGGATTGGCTCCGTTATTGTGAGACATTTAGAGAAAAGACGGAGTTGTAATCAGTTGTAAATGCATGCTGGGCCTGTAGCTTCGCCTTTGGCAGTTTTCATTCAGAATTGGTGTCTGGCGGAACAATTCACCTCTTTTCAGCCAAAACCATCACATTACTTTGCAATATGTTAATTAAATAACTGATTCCTCAACTGGGTTTGGTAAAGGCTCAGGAATCTGACTTGTGTGTGTGAGTTTACACAGATCTGTGATGTGAATTTCTGAACTGGCAGCAAAATCATATCTGTGTTTTGGAGTTACTATAGTTTTTTTTTTTAGAAATTCAGAAGTTGAGAAAACAGAAGGAAAATATTTGAGTTGCTGCAAGAAAAAGGAGAAGCTTTGCTGCAGTAAAACTGTAACAGAAAGAAACTCTAAAACTGTTTGTCCCGGACTAAAGGAGATCACTGCTGAAGTTCACTTCACCCTCTGAGGTTTTTCTCAGTATCCTGAATCATATTTGGGGATCAGAGTTGCCTCATCTGCGAGCTACGAACGGTGAAGCGGTGGTTTAACAGCTTCTGAGTGCAGCCCCCATGGCTTCATTAGTTGTCCTCTCCTGGAGCCTCCAACTAATGATGCTGGAAAAATATGCAAATGGTTGTGTTGTGTAAAACCAGGAACATCCAGAGTGACGATTTATAAAAGGATGTCCGGGGCATCTCGAGCATCTGCACTGCCTAAACTTTACATCCATTTCTCCAACTTTACTAAACTTCCTGAGCATCAGAGGGGATGATGGGCTGATTTCAGTACCTTAAAACAAATTAACTACCAGAAACTTTGGATTTCATGAATGAAAAGGTTCCATCTTGTTTGTTTAATCTGATCGAAATGGAAAGTTTTTTTGTCATACTAGTCTGTCAGACTGTTTTTGGATGAGAAGATGTCGTCCATCCGCTATGTGGACGCAGCATTACACCCTATAACAGCACGGTGCACCTTTGCATGCTCTTAATGAATATCTTTCTCCTTTTTCAATGGAGTCAAAGGATGTCGACATTTCAGGCAGGGATAAAATAGGGGAATATGGTTGTCAAGACAACAGTCAGCCCCAGCCCATAGGAGGAGAAAGCTAGAGAGGAGAAGATGCTAGTGTAAAGGAGGAGAAAGAGCCGAATGTAATGAGGCTGAGCTGCACTGCTCCGAGTGTGGAGACTGTGTCTGCTTCACATGGCTGTCAGTTTTTTTCCTGCTGGAGGAAACAGTCTGTTTGACTGTTGAAGTTCAGTCTGACTGTAACAAACGACTGCATGCATAAACAAATTTCAATCTGATCACACATTTGCTAAAAAAATCTGAATTGTGTACGGCCCAATGATGTCTGAAAAACGTCTAAGTGACTGAAATACACTGAAAGTTTTGGCCCAAATTCACTGAAAAAGCAAACAAACTCATTAAACTCACAGGAAAGAACCAACAAAAGGATTCTGCCAAAGCTGCACTAATAAGATAAATGATGAAACCCTACGATTCACAAAGAACCCACAAAGAGTGAAACGCACCTGAGACTGTGCCACCAGGAACATACCATCAGCACCATCAGCACCATCAGCACCATCAGCACCATCGCTGCTTCAATGCTGTTCGCACCCAGGTTAATCAGATAATATACTTAGATTCAGTGCAAAGTGGCCCCTTTCTATGCAAATCAACCTTATCGCAAAAAAATTCCAAATTACAGACTTTAGCACTAACAGGCGCTCACAGTTCGAGTTAAAAGGGCATCACACCTGAACATTAATGATCCCTGCAGCAGGTTTTAGAAAGAGTCGTCCTGATGGTTTTCTAAAGGCGTTTCTGAAGCATCTCGTTGAAAGAAATGTTGACAAAAATGACTCCAGGATTCCTATTACGCACAAAATGTCACAAAACAACTAAACATTATTAAGAATAGTGATAAAGTGGTGGAAATTGACGAGGTGAGTTTGCAGAGGTTATTCATTACGTTGCCGTGTGAAGAATTGCATCAGATGCAACACATTTTCTGTGTTTTGTGCCGTGATGAAACTAGCACGAGATCTTTTGTGCTCCAGACTGAGACACTGGGACTTCGGCCCCCTTGTATACTAAAGTGATAATTAGAAGCAGTTTTCTAACCATGGTGGTTTTAATTACTTGCTAAAAAAATGATATTCATGCAGTCGTACATCAACTGAGGCTCCAAATCTTCCCAATAAGACTGAAGAGAAGCAAACAGGACAAGGTTCAAACTTTACACTGCAACTTTTAATCATCTTAAGCAGAAAATCTTTTGCTTATGTTGTTTTTCCAGAGAATAATAGACGGGTATGAATTTCAGATTGCTCAACAAACCTCTCCTGTTTTATATTACCTCTGTTTTTTCCCCATCACCGTCTGACACCGTGAACTCTGTCAATCTGCCACCGTGCGATCTGACCGTCTCTCGTCTGGTTTCTCTTTCACCCCGTCAGAAATCTGTCTGCTGACCCGCGGCAGAAGGACGGCCAGTGTGCGAGCGGACACCTACTGCCGCCTGTACTCTCTGTCCGTGGACAACTTTAACGAGGTGCTGGAGGAGTATCCCATGATGAGAAGAGCCTTTGAGACCGTGGCCATCGACAGGCTGGACAGGATCGGTAAGATGGCCTTTATTTGGCTCTGTGTCGTGGTGTTTTTCAGCCAAATGTGGAAGAGTCAGTGAGATCGGAGTGTAAAGGGGCTCAAACCTTCATTGAATACACAGTTTTAGTTCCAGATTTGACTTTTCCTCTTGTTTTTTTGTGTGCTTGAGTTTGTTTTTTAGTTTTACAGACTAAATGTTCATCAGTTCTCTCCCAGTTAACCAGCTCAGCTGATGTGCCTTTTTATTTTTAAGCCCTTTGTCGTCTTCTATAGAGCGAAATACATCAACTGTGACAAAGGAATCTTCTTCCTGCAGGTCTGGTATATGAAATGGGCTTTTATGGATTCAGTCACAGATAATTAGCTGCATGTTTCACTGATAAAAGCCACAGGTACGGTGACTTGATACTCATGTGAGTCACTCACAAGATGACAGAGTGAAAGGAAAAATACACTCGTTCATGATGTGATGGCACGATCTGACAGCTGTGATGTTCTGTGTGATGGATTCTTACAGGGACGATGAGTTTGATGGAGGAAGGCCGTTCAGGCTGAAAATGTATTCATGGCTCTGAATCATTTATTATGTAGTTTCTCAAGTGTAAATCTGTCACAGCGACTGAATGCTTCCTCGAGCTGTCCGTCATTTCAGGAAAGTCATTTAACGTGAGTGAAACCTGTAAAAATCATGGCGGAAATTCAGAGCAATAATCATTTTTTTCCCGTTTTGTTCTCACTGGATAAATGTGTCGCTTTGGTAAAATGTTTGCTCAGCAGTGACTCTGTGTGATCTTTGGTTTGGAAACACACACACACACACACACACACACACACACACACACAGTCTTGGGAACCCCTTGTCAGCAAGTGAAAAAGAAAACATGCTATTCTTGTCGTTTTCCTGCTGATGTCACATCCCTCCGTCACGTGGCCGTATTTCACATGTTTACAAAAGCATCCTCCACCTGCCAGCTGTTGCCATGGCAGCCAGATTCCACACATGAACAGGCTTCAGTCAGTCGGCTCACATATTTGGAGGGGGGCCGACATGTCTGCTATAGGACCGAACAAACATTCCCCGTCTGCTCCGTGTGCACCCAATGAATAATCATCACTAATAATGTTCCTTTGTTTATCTTTGGTTTATCAGAAAAGACATCAAAGATCAATCACACAGAGGCAATGCTAAAAAAATGTAATAAAAATCCAGCCCTGCAAATAAAAACACAAGCTTTTGTTCCTTTTAAGTGTAAAGAAGATTTATTAGATGCATCCCTGTGAGATCCCATTTTAATTTTTTTGCAATCCAATGCATCAAATGTTAATCTCAAGTCTTGAGTTTCACTGACATTATAGATTTATTTTGTGAAGCACATGTGAGCAGGACTGTTTATTTAGGATTAGTTCAGCCTGACAGACTATAATTGCTCACATTTCTGATAGAAACGCGCTCGCTGCAGCAGCCATCCATACATTTTCATAAAACTCATGAGCCGTTTCTAATCCCCTGTCCTTTGTCTTCATACCCTCAATGCATCAAACTGTAAACACGGTGTCACATCAGATCAGCAGTAGAAGCTCTACAGCAGCGACTTACGGGGGGATGGAGGTGTTACATGGTAATGAATAGGCATTGTTGTGAAATTAACAATCCAATGGATGTGTGAGTTCTGCAAAAGAGGCGGCTTCAGCTTCCTGACGGCTTCAGTATCGAGGGACTCAGACCTTTAAAAGGCTTCAGAACCTTTATTAAAGCTAAACCTCAGACAACCGATGTGTCCTATCAGGTCATTCCTGCCCTGTCCTCTCAGATTTCACTCCTGGCTGTTACCTGCAGAGTCGGCTCGCTATTCACGGGTTTCAAAGATGGCCAGTCAGTTGATGTTACCAGACAGATGTGAACTCACTTGCTCCAGAAGTTATATTGTCCTCAGGAAGAAGTGTGCTGCCATTTCTTCCAAAGCGAACCATGTGGTGCTTCTGAAGGAGAACTCAGAGCTTTACTGCCAGGCTGTTTCAGGGTGCAGCGCACTCAGGGACGTCCACACTAAGCTCCGTCTGCTGAACTTCGTGTCCACAGATGGAATCTGTGCAAAGTGCTCGGCAGACGCAGCAGTAATCACAGCCTGAATCTGTGACCTCCCATCCGTCTCCTTCTGTCCAGACACCTGACAGCGTCAGAGGCACAAGTTTGTCCTTTTGTTTCGTGGGTATTATTCAGACTATTATGTGACTAATAGTCGAGCTTTCTCGCCAGTTCTCTCAATCGCCTGCTGCATCCGAGAACTAATCCGACCACAGAAAGATAGTGCAGAAGGAATACATGCACAACTTAAGCTCCTCACACTCCTGACTTATCCATCTCCTGTGAGTCTCTGTTCGTCCTCAAGGTGCAGCAGATGGTGGTTGCAGCTCAGGGGTCCAGAAAGCAGTTGAAATCTCGTCTTTGGACCCGACCGTCTTACTCTGCAGCGTTTGCTGGGCAGAGACTTTCACTGACTGACCTTTAAAATTCATCATTATCGGCTGGCTGCTCCAGATATTCCAACATGTCAGCCCTCCATCAGCTGGGTGGAAGTCTGGGTCCGCCAACACCACGAGTCCCGCAGATAGTCCAGTAAAATTCAATGAACACACATTAAAGCATCTCTTAAAGAAACGATTTTTCTTGTCATACTTTATTCCCTCAACATCCTTTTTCACTTTCATGTATTGAAACTAATAAGCACAGCAGCAGGGCTGGAATTTCTCCCTTTCTTCTTGCCCATAATAACTTGAGGTGTGACTAATAAAAGCAACCAGCTGACATATTGAGGATTTGTCTGCCTCAGTTCGCCATTAGTTACTCTTCTTCACTTGTCAAAGCGTTTGATCCATGGTTTCTCCAACAGACTCCTTCTATCACTTTATCAGCAAGAGAAATGTCTGTTTGCCTCCTTCATCAACCTTCCTATTGTCATCATGTCAGAGAGAAGAAACGTGTAAATTTAACTCTCACGACGTCTCTAACACACTCATCTTCCTCCTGTGACAGCCAGCGAGCTCAAACCTCCCAGAGCTGGTCTGTGGTGTTGCAAACCTGCAGGGGTTCGAGTAACACTGAGGCCTGTTTGTCGTCGAGCTGGAGTTTAAAATCCAAATAAGTGCTATTTTCTCCTTGATGGTCAAAGCATGCTAAGCACGAGTAACGTGCAAGTACGCACACAAACACGTGTCACAAATCACAAATAAACGAATACTTCAGAAACGGACACGCTCTGCCTTACAGCTTCGACTCTGAGGTGATTTTACAAAAACAAGCAAATCTTCTGACAGGAAATCAGTGCAGAAGATAAAATGCCCTCTATTTCTGTCTGTTTGTTTGTCACTGATGTATTTCTAACCAGATAACATCAGATGGTTTCATACAAAGGCTACTATATATACTGTGGCCAGGAATAGAATAAAAAGTAAAGGTAAGCGGTGAGGCCGTCTGTGTGCAGTAAACTGAGTGAGAATTGGATGTTAGCATCATACAAACAGGGACTAACTGTTTTTAATGTTAGTTATGTTAGTTCTGTTCTGTCAATGAATAGCATCATCTTCTGCATCAGTGCCACTCTCTCTCTCCATGTCATTGCAGGAAAGAAGAACTCAATTCTGATGCACAAAGTTCAGCATGATCTGAACTCAGGAGTTTTCAACAACCGTGAGAACGAGATGATCCAGGAGATAGTTAAATATGATCGCGAGATGGTTCAGCAAGTAGATGTCCCGAGAACCAGGGCCATGTCCATGACCCCACCTCTGCACGGTGGGATCTTTACTCATCCAGGTTCCTCCACCCAACCCCAGAGTTCAGCGATTGCCACTCTGCAGCAGGCTGTAGCCATGAACTTTTGTCCTCCCATGCAAGGGAACTCAGTGGGAGCAGGAAACCTGCAGTCACCCAGGATGGTGAGGAGATTCCAGGTGATGGAAAGTGTATCCAGCCCTGTTTCAGCCTCTCCATTACAGTCTCAGCTCCTTGCTTCTGGTGCCTTTGCTCCTCTCCTGTCCAGCCCCCCCGTCCAGAGCCCGCTGGTAGTTGGAGGACGATCATTCCAGTATGGATCCAGCGCCCTGGCTGGTACCACCTCAGGCTCCCAGCTCTCTCTGGCCCAGCAGCACATAGCCAGCCCCGCACACCGGCCCAGCACACATAAGAGCACCCATTCCTTGCAAATGGGCAGTCTGAGCCAAGATGCCAGGGCGCTGTCAGCCTCTCAGCCCTCACTGCCTCATGAGGGGGCACAACCAGGTGCCCCCAGTCCGCCCCAGTCTACAAGAGTCTCCTCCACATCCATTGGACCCCCTCAGACCCCATTAGGTCACACCGGAGTTCGGAGCGCTATACCACACAGGATGGTGCTGCCCCACCAGATGTCCGTGGGAGCCTTCCCTGTAGCATCCTTGCCTGGCTCTCTGCACGGTTTTGGGGCTGGGGCGGGGCTGGCGGTTGGGGGTGTGGGAACAGGTCTGGGAGACTCAGGACTACCCAAGAAGGACTCTATAGCGAGCATTCCTGAGACAGACCGCATCAAAGTCAGATCCAGGCTATCCTCAAACTTGTGATCTTAATTAAATCTTCTGGAGGGGTAAATCAATAAGGGGCTTGACTGCAGAAACACGGGACGGGTGGGGTGGGGGGGTGTTCTGCTCATTCTCCTACAGTTCCTCTTCTTGCACCCACTCATGTTTGACTACCCGAATGTTTGTATTCTGAGTGAGTGGCAGCGGGGAGAATCTGTGAAGAGGCTCCTGTAACATGAAGTCTGTATGGTGACTTTCAAACCTGCAACGCTGAGATGTTTCTACTCACCGGCCATGGTAGCTGCACAGATTTGTGGTGGTAAAGTAGCATCTTCCCGTCTCCAGATCCTTTATTTACTGTGTTTCGCGACATAGACAGAAGCATATGGGCATATCTGCTTCATTATCCTTTCATTCACCTCCTTTATTACAAACTCGGGATCAGATGGGACTAAAAGAAAAATCAGGGACCTGCTTCAAATATCAAAAGTTGGCACTTTAACAGGGTTTATTACTGTATTTACCACATTTTGTCAGTTGGCTGCCTGTAAAAGATGATACAAAGGCATAATAATTGTGTTTCAGTAAAAAGGCATAAAAAGTTTGAACATTAAAACTGTGTGTTTTTCTTGTGTTTCTGAAGGATTCATATGGACTATTTATGAATAGAAATAGAGATATAATGTAGAGAGTATGGACCGTGTATAACTTTAGATATTTTCAGAATCTAGCTGACTCTTTTGTAAGTCTTCCTCGTCTCTGACGGCCCCCACTGATAATAAATATCCTTCATACTGAAATTACAGCTGTGGAACAATCTGTCCGGTTCCAGCTAAGCCATCGATTTCTACACAAAATGTCTGCATGAGCATTTATTTTAAAGCTGCATTAATCCATATTTTTTATATTAACAATTAATCAAATAACTGAGGGAGATTTGAAGGGAGGTGCTAATAGTGTTGAACACAGAAAAAAATTCTCAACTCTGCACATCTTTGGAGCTTTTTAGCCTTTTTTAGAAAATAGTTTTGGCTTTAAAGCCCACAGATTTTCCCCACAGTTCAATCTTATTGCTTATAAATCCAATTTTCAATAGCAAAAGGCAGAAATGATCTGATCTCTCACATCTTAATGTGATCTGAGGGATCATATCTCAAGATGCATTAAGGACACGTTGTAATGCGGCTGAGCGGCCACTTTGTGACCAGAACCCGGCAGGTATGTGAAGAACAAGGTGAGCACAGACTCAGACTTACAGAACGAGGACTCCAGTAGGACGACACTGTTCCTCAGATCTGCTGGATGTTTAAGAAACCAATTATTTATTTGATATGTCAAGACGATGTGTCTATCAGCTTGTTTGCTTTCTTTGTTCCCTCAAGTAGCCAAAAAAGGATTAATGCGGCTTTGAGATTTATGCATTAACAAGATCTTTCAGGAATATACGTGACCAAAAGGCACTTCCT
This sequence comes from Acanthurus lineatus, assembly GCA_029814665.1. Classification (NCBI taxonomy): domain Eukaryota; kingdom Metazoa; phylum Chordata; class Actinopteri; order Acanthuriformes; family Acanthuridae; genus Acanthurus; species Acanthurus lineatus. The sequence goes on along the minus strand of JAPZDV010000021.1, from coordinate 20,149,629 downwards.
TATGACAGCCAACCTAATTTCTGAAATAATGGATTTTTAGGCTGCGGTCATGTGAGTAATATCCTACACTTTGTGAAATTATTCCGTTTTATCTTACAAATTATAACCCACTGCCAGTTAATAAGGAAGAATTTTATACAACTCAAAATGTAAATCGATTCAAACTCATATAATTAACATATAAATCTGTTCTTTTCTAAGCCTGAATCTCACATTTCTCATAGCAGCAACAGCAGCAGTTTGGGCAATGTGTCACTATGCCAAAGTCAATTCATAGAGATAATGAAACTCCTGCAAAGCTCGGCCCTACTGTAAACACTCCTTGAGCCAAGGACAGCGCAGATACTTTGCAGGATGTATATCGCAGCGTGCCTCTGTCATCAATGCCTCAGTAAGAGTTCATTGGATGCTGTTGATTTGTGTCCAAAAGCATGAGGAAGGGAACCTTTTTCTCCCAGACCTGACATTCTCCTCATCTCATCTCACTGATGCCTGAACCATTACTGGGTAATGAGAGTGGAAATTGGAATCCCTCGGGTCTGTTTGGGACTGTTACTATTCTCCTTCGATTGGATTTTATTATACAGTGCCAATGATGAGTTCCCCTCTTTGTTCATTTTTGTGTTTTCATTTTTGATTAGTTTCAGTTCCTGCTTCCACCTTGAGAGTTCCGAATGGGACAAAGTTGAAGGTTTGTGAGTATTTTTATACAGTGTTTTTGAGGTCTGTTGTGTTTTTGTTTTAAGCCCAAATTATGCCCTGTGGAACCTATTTGGATGCTCAAAAATAAATAATATAGAGGCTTGTTATGAGACTAGTGCTTCACTGAACTTCACAGTGTGTCCTAGAGGCACTGGACAGGAATGCATTCAGTGACAAGTTCATAGAGATTTTTTCGCAGTAGGGAGGAAAGAATAAAGGAGACAGATTGGAGATTGACAGTAAATGGATTGCAGAAAAGACTCAGAATCACATCCCAAATCACAAGAAGATATGATGAACTCAACCCTATGATTTTATTAAAAGCAGAAAAACGAACTGGGAGAAGTGCAACCAAAGTTTGAAGGCTAGATTTCTTTCATATGCAAATCTTTCAAAATGACACAATGAAATAGACCGAATCATTTGCACCAACTAAATGTGGAAATCACAATATTACACCAAACATATTCAATCATACAATAAGAAAGTGATATTTGTCACATTAAGCAATAACCGTTTGAAAAAGAACGAGTTTATGCAGATGATGTTCTGCTGTATCCTCGAGGTGTTACTGAGGAAGCAATGCTCCACCTTTTGGATTTACTTCCCAAATTTACTGAAAATTTATTTTAAGTGTGTTTATGGGAAGAACTTGAATGGATGTTCTGATTTAAATTTCTCTTTTTAGTGACAACAACTTAATTGACATGGTAATTTTTTCTACAAACACGATTCCAAAAAAGTTGCGACGTTCTGTGAAACAAATTGTGATTATTTGCAAATTCTTTTTGATACACACTCCATCGAACACAGTACAAAGACAATATATGTAATGTTTTATCTCACAGTTTTCAGTCACTTAATTTAAATATATATAAAGTTGGGACAGGGGCATCAAAAGATTGGGAAAGTTTCGGGATGCTCATAATGCAGCTGTTTGTTGGAACATTTCACAGGTAACCAATGACAGTCTCATGATTGGGTATAAAAGGGGCAACCAGGAAAGGCTCGGTCATTCATAGGCAAGGATGGAGCAAAATGAACTACTTTGTAAAATACATGATTGTACAAAGTATATTACTACATGGGCATAAAGGTTATTTACATTTTACACAGTGTCGAAACTTTTTTGGATTTGGAGTTTTATGTGTAAACAAAAGACTTTTTATTTATTTAGCATCCATTACTGTAACTGTAGAGATAACAGAGGAGAAAATGTGTTAAAAATAGAATAAATTTTTAAAAGTCTGACAAAATGCATATTAGAATCTGATATGTACTGATATGACTTGAGCATATAATTAAAGCAGACAAAGCAACAAACCCGTTTGCTTTACAAAAGATGTATCACTCTTTCTTCTGCCGTTGCTCACAGTACCACCCACAGTTTGTATATAATCCCGCGCCAGTCGCTGTGAGGTCTGCGCGGCTGCTAATGTGTTTGTTTCATATGTTTATTTATTTATCCAATCTCACACCACAGTCTGTTTGCGAAGCCTGGTCCTTTTCATTTCCCCCTCTATGCCGTTAACTCTGCCATCTAATCAGCACGTTTCCCAGAAGTCTGTTAGTGCACTTTTCCCTCTTTGTGCAGTTTTACTAACACACTTTGATTCATGCAAATGCTATAACAACTCAGCTGTTCAGTTTTATCAGTGCAGCCTCCAGGTTACACAAAGGATGACATTTGTGCCATTAAAAAGAACACACACACACACACACACACACACACATACACGTGCAGCAGCGGCGGCAACATCAATGGGTTGAAATTTGCCGAGCTGTGCGCTTTTAGATGCTTTTTTTTCCATTCCTCTGTTCAATGCTGCAGCTTCTCCACAGCTAAAACTAGACTCCTTTGCCATTTCCACTCCAATGTGTCTTTGGGTTTGTCGACAGCAGAAAAGCATTAAGATTTAGTGTTTAAAATGTTTAACTACAAGGGCTGTTCATGTGGGTGAAGGTGATGACCTGATTTTGTCTCTAGTTTTTACCACACCTGTACATTCATGCTAATGGGTTCAGATTATTTCTCAGATTATCATGATATCAGTCAGTATCAGCAGGTGATCTCAAACAGTAGCTGCCTGTGAAATCGGACACTAACATGGCGGTGCAAACGTTTCCGTGTCAGGCTCCTGGTTTTCTTTCATCGAGCCGCTCTTCAGTCGTCTCATCCCAGAACATGAACTGTGCAGACTTAGTGCCTAACCTACATCGTAGTCTCCACATGCAGGTGTTATATTCTTTGTGTGTGGGTGTTAAAAAAACTGCAAACGTTTCTGTCAGTTTTATCTTTCTGCAATACGTGTAAAAAGGAATACAGATTAATTGTATTTGACTACAGTTTGATTCCACTGCTTCATGTTTAGATGAATATTTTGGATTAGGAAACTGAAATAGCACAAACAAGTTGCTAGTTAAACATTTTGCATATAGAAACAGAACTTCTTGATGCAATAAAGACGTGATGTTGAGTCATGATTCTGTGTGTGTGTCAAAGTTACAGTCACATCTGAATATTAAATTTTATTATTTTTCATTTTACTGATTTCATAATAATTATCTGGCTGGTTATCAAGACATAAAAACTCAAATTTATTAAATGATTGCATTGTTTTTTGTGTGGAGTGCTTCCATGATAAAATGTGAAATTTTAAGCCTACATACATGTAATATTTTTGAAACATTTTTTGATTTTTTTTAAATAAAAAAAAGACAAGAATTTAGAATTCCTGAGCAAACGTCCCCTGAATTCACATTGACTCTGAAAAGGAACTTAGGATGAACTAAATTTAACTGCACCTTGCTGGTTACATGTGTAAGCAAGTTTTTAGTTCTTATTTTGCATCCTGACAACAGAGGAATAAACATGTCGCTCTCTTCTAACATGTCCGAAGAGTCTCCATACTGTTGAGGAGCAAAGACAGAAAACGTATGTTTGACTGAAGTCATTACAAAGCAACAAGGATTACAAATTCTTTTTTTGCATTTATATCTAGCTTTCTAGTAGTGATCAAATTACATTTCTAAAATTAAAACCAGGTATTAACAGGAACCAGAGTAGCCAGAACAACACTAAGCCAAAGTAAAATATAGATTTTTTAAAGAAAGATCTGCGAAGAAAGAATTTAAAATCCCTGTTTTGAATTTTTAGTTTGGGCAGGAAAAGCAACACTTTTTGAAAAAGTTGACAGTGAAATCACTCAAACATCTCTGTCAGAACTTTTTGGATCAGTTACTATCATGTAATTATGATTGATGAGGCATTTCGGAGTACGTTTCATCTCTGTTAATGAATCCACAGCCAGAGTTTTCCCTGCACAGCCGTCACAGACGGTCCCGAAAGGGAAGTTGAAAAGACTACAGACACTTATTGTGTGAGTTTAATTAATCCATCATTAAAGACGCCTTAACGAGGATTTAGAGCTCTATGGCTGCACTTTACTGGCTATCAGACATCCATACATCCACAAAAAACATTAAAATCAAAGTAAAACACCTTTCTTCTAAAAGTTCACTGACGCATCCCTGCGTCAGACACCAGATGTGTGTGTGTGTGTGTGTGTGTGTGTGTGTTGGATGCTTGTTAATGAAGCCATCACAGCCTGTCAGTCACAAGAAAGGTCAGATGAAGGAATCTCACACTGACATGGTGATACCTGGCTCCTTCTCCACTGTGCTGCCTCCTGCCGTCAGCCAGCTCTGGCCCCACTTGCTCCCCCCATGACTGTCTGCACACTCTGCCCCCCCGCAGCCTGTGCTGCTGAGTGCTGGACACTCATGACGCCATGGGGCAGGAGATAGGCCGGGGGAGCCCAGGAGCCTGGCAGGGAAATCAAAGTGCTCTCAGTGAGGGTGAGTGGTCCAGCTATCAGAGAGCGGCTTCCAGCTCTGGCATGCCTGGCAGACGGCGGCCGACACTTCCACAGCGTCCACGCTCTGATAATCCAGCGGCCGGAAAAGTGAACTCGCTAAAAGCTTCACATTTGTGTCCGTGCTGGATGTGATGCGTTTCCTTCTGCAGGTGTGCCGTCATTAAGTCACAAATAATGCAGTCACATATAATCTTTATAATCTTTCTGGCAAACACTGAAGTCAAATGTAATTTACATGCAAATAGGCCTTTTCCCTTTCTAATGTGTCTGTCCTGACAAATTTATCACTTTTTGGACTTTGAAAGGAATATTTACATCAACTAACGCAGTCATGGCTGTCCATTGGTCTTTTTTTAACAACTCGTGTGTTTCTAATCATGGAGAGCTTCGGGTGTGAGAAAGGGAAGAAAAATGAAGATACTTGAAGATGCATTGCATTTCATAGTCAGTTGCATGTTCAGAGGCTTAAACCAGCAATTAAAACAGAATAAGTGGGCTCAAAGGGAAAAAGAGATGGTTTTTAAAAAGGTAGAGAATAATTGCATTTTTCTTCTCTTAAAAGACGTCAGAACTCCATCACCTGTGCACTTTATATTTCCATAATACATAATCATCACCAGCAAGATGTGTTAATCTCTGGAGGGGCCCAGTAATGGAAGCCATCAGACTATTTCCTGTTCTAGGCAGTGCTCCATTACTGCAGGACGGACGGATGGACGGACCGGTGCAGCTCTCCGATCTAACAGCAGACATCCTTGGATCACCTCAGAGAAACTGAGACAGGCCCATCAAGCTGCACGGGAACTGCAATTTGCTGTAAGGACATCTTTCATATCCTGTTTGCTCCTTCAGCCAAAGTCAACAGTCTTTTTTTTTCCCAAAATGCAAAAATAATGAGGAAAAGCAGCTGCTGCGTGTGCATGTTCCCTGCTACATGTTTTAAAGCGAATTCACAGCCGTTCCTTCGTCCCTTTTGCCATGAGTCACAGATATTGATTGAGCCACTTATAACCCGGCGTCCCCCGATCCATCCATCGACTCATGAGCAGCCCTCCATGTTAAGCTCAGGTCATGCAGTGCAGGGCGGCCGTGTGACAGCAGCTAAGTTGTGAAATGTAATATGTGTGAGAGCTCTTTACAGGAGAGGGTTGTGTCCTTGAGAAGCAGCCTCAGAGACGAATGGAAGGAGGCACAAACTGAGCTGAGGTCTGCTGGAAGAGACCTCAGCTCTGCTGCTTTTGTCTTTTAATGGCTGTAGGTTTAATGTAAATGACTCTGTGGGACATTTATCAGCTGAGTGAAGAGTGAAAATGTAGCTGTGCAGAATATGGTAGCTGTTAGCTGAAATGCACAATCTTTGATGTAAATACAACAGAAACGGCTGCCTTCATCACAAACTCTCTGAGGATGACTGCAGTCTCATCCTTCTCTATAAACTCAACACTTTCTGCGTCACATGACAAGTGATTTCATTGTTGTGTCTTCGACCAGAAATTCAGCTTCAGGCAAACACACACACACACACGAGGGTTTCAAATGGAAAAATCAAAACATCTTTTTTTCACAAAAAGACACTTTTTCTGACACTTGGATGCAAAAAAGCCAAGAGTTGATGGTACAAATGACATCATTACAAATTAAATACACATTAACTGATTAATCATTTGAAAAAACATGTAAATTCTGGCCACCTGGCTGAAGCTAACGGACCGTCAGTGAGCTTATTGGCACTGCGAGCTGTTTTTTCCCTCTACAGCATCTTTTTTTACAGAAATATAACAAGATTAGTCAGATTTATAGTTGCTGATATGCTGATTTCGGTTCCTTTTGGACAATGCCAAGCCAGCTGTTTCCCTCAGATTTCAGTGTTTATACGAGCAGAAGCTGGTGGACGCTCAGCATTCATTCGCTCCGGAGTTAAAAAGTGCAAAAAAATTTCACCAACTGTCTTAATTATTTCTCGAGTACATATAACTGTAAAACAACTACATCCAACTTCAGACTGTTTTCTGGTGCCATGAATGATTTGCAAATATGAAACATCATGAGATACATGAGATATAATCAACTTTAACCTTAAAAAAATGAGAAAGACACCTTTTTTTTAAACCTTTCATTTATATAAATTATGTGTTAATAACATAATTTATTATGTATTATTATTATCATTATTATTATTATATTTATTAATGTAATTTGGTGACATTAATGCCTGTGACAAACAGCAAATGAAGAGAAAAACAGCTTAAAGTAGATTTCAGAGTAAAAATAAAGTGAGAGGGTAAAAGCTTATTGTGTCCAAAGCAACAAAAGTGACTTGCTGTTAAATCTCAGTAAATAAGAGCAGCGTCTCCTGTGCATGTTTCCGCACAAACCGTGTGAAAACCTTCAGTCTCATCAGCACACTATTATGCATCCTCGAAGATTATTTCCATTTCATTACATAGTCACTCAGCCAGCTTTGTTTGTCTGAGCCAACGTTCGCCTTTGAACATCCACAGCACCTTTTGTCTGAAACTGCTGTAACGTTTCCAGCAATGATCAGATAGCACTTAAGCTATTTTTACTTCTAGATGCGACACTGGCCCAGAAAAATAAGATCTGAGGTGATTAGCGAAGCCTGCAAACCCTTTGTACTGCATCTAAAAGGAGGCCATCATCCTGTGATACACAGTAGAATTGAAATATGCAGATATAACTAAATAACAGGCAGCTTCATTCATCCTATTGAAGCACACCAAGAATACCATCGATTTCTCTGAGGCTTTGAATGAAAAATGAGACATTTTAAGAAACACATTTATTTTAGGTCAATTGTCAAGTGCTTAGTCATTCCAAGAAGGTAAGAATCAGGAGGACAGCGCTGCACAATCCTGTCAAAGAGCCCATCTGTTCGTCCTTTCACCTCTCTTTTCTCAGAGAGCCCCGATCCCCCCACGTCCTCCATTTCCTGTCAGTCGACTCCTCGTCAAACTTCTTCAGAAAACGTTTAAATGTCTGAATGCTGTCAGAGCTGCTGCAGTCATCCAGGAAGTGATGTGATAGATGATTAGGTGAGTTAGTTGCAGAGGCGGGTCAGCGCTCTGTGGAGGTTTGCACGGCATGAAAAAAAAAAGCTCAC
>JAPZDV010000021.1:20113420-20135431 GCA_029814665.1 Acanthurus lineatus | reverse complement strand
AAGGCTGGAGAGAAGGTGTCCAATTATCCCAACATGAGAAAAACACAGTCAGATGATGAGCAGAACCCGGCCCGAGGCTAGCAAGAGAGAGAGAGACAGACAGACAGACAGACAGAGAGAGAGACAGACAGACAGACAGACAGACAGACAGACAGGAGGAGGGAAATCATGTTATATCTGATATCTCAGATCAGTGGAGGAGAAACTCTGGCAAACTACTTTTGCTTTTACAGTCTCAAACTTGTTGCTTGTGTGTTTTCTTCCTTCAGACTGTTAAACAATGAATGCATGTTCATGTAGGAGCTGCATGCTTAGATATGACGCCTTCTGTCCATATCATAAAAATACATTTAGATAATTTTCAAAGTTGTATAAACACAGACACACAGACAGAGACTGATGGCCAAATAATTCAAACACAGAGGGAAGCACAGACTGCAGAAAGGAATAAGTGTGAAAATGTGAATTGAAGTCTGTTTATTTCAACCTGGAGAGGAGAAGCTGTGGCAGCTATAAAGATATCTACACCTGTTGTTGTCATCTTATAACTGGTAAAAGTGATACAGAGAACAGTGTTTCCTCTGAGACTGAGAGGAACTTTATGTTTGCATGTTCGTTTACAGTAAAATGTTGTTTTTCTGTGTAAAGGCGTGCAGACTCACGGGATCCCGGTGCAGTATTTGTGCAGCAGAAAGTTGGACAGCTCTTGAAGGATTGGCTGGTTGTGCAGGGCGACAAACTGTTCCCGACAGACCTGACAGGAGGACGAAGACACAGAGAGAGAGAGTAGTTTGAGATAATGCGAAGCTGCCCCCCCCTCGGCTGAACGTCTCCTCCATTTCTGCTGAATTATACTGTGAAATACTGCCATGAAACATGAGAGTAGAGAATTATGAACTGCAGGGTGAAAACTGTGTAATGCAGAATAATATCAGTTGATTAACATTACTGACAACAGACTCACATATGAAAAGAGGAGCTTTAAATCTGATCTGAAATCAGCAGAATATTTATTGATTGCTGCTTATAAGTCACATACATCTGTAAAAAAAGAGAACACAAGCTGTTTAACCTCTTTTCCAGTCTGCCACCGAGTCCTGAATCTGATAAACGTTTCACTACATTTATGAAAGCACAGCAACAGTGGGAGCTGTGCTGCCTTTAAAAAGGAGTTTCTTCCTCTCCAGTTTCTGTGACAAACTGTCCTCCACCTTATTAAATCCAGAGCTGCGACCAGTGAAGCTGGCAGGGAGGTTTCCGTCATGGAACACTGAACATTTCCCTGCATCACTTTGGTGCTTCGTGTAGTTTAAAGCAGACTGAAAGAAACCCTATACATCCCTGTACATTAATCTTGTCATGAACTCGTAGTCATTCTGATTTGTTTTCATTGCAGCTCACAATGACGTCGCATGTAAACGCGTCTCTGCAGGCAGTTCAGGAAACAAGTGGATAAAAATGACAAAAGGATCCGTTTTCATTCAAACAAGGACCTTCTTCACGTGCTTAGGTGTTGAATAAGATATTAAATACTCCTCCTCTTCCACTGTGTTCAGTTACCTGTGTAATGAGGAAGGCGTGAGAATAAATGTGCTGGGTGGTGGGGGGGGTGGAAGCTTCATTTGTTGTCACTCCGCTGAGATTGGGTGAAGACATAAAACTGGGACTGCGCTCTGAAGCTACAGATACAGAAAATTGGGGCTTTATGGTAATTTGGTCCATTTTATTCTGTGCTGTGTCTCAGTCTGGGCCTGTTGACAGGCTGGTTTCAGCAGGCAGGGCAGACAGTCATTTATTCGGCACAACAGCTTCTGTCTAACGGTGCTACCTGCAGCCAGGAGCCTGCAAATGAATGAAGCGTGATTGTTTACTGGCTTCACAAAGCTTAACAGAAGCACTGCTGATGAAACAGAAACTATTTTTATCACCATCTGCTGAAAAAGGACTAAAACAAGCTCAGCTCTCACTGCCTTAAAAAACACACAATCATTTTTCTGTCCAATTCAAAAATAAACCAAAAAGCATGAATGTAAGGACGAGCGAGAGCCAGAAGAGTTGAATCCCACGTTCCACCAAAACCCTCACTTGATCGGCAAAAATGGGACAACTCCAGACCCCAGCGATTCATGATCAGATAGGTGGAAAACACTTCTGAAAGATGGAGGAGCGTTAAAAGAATCCAGGCAGGTGGTGAGAGTTAGAAACATAAACTTGTACTGTGATTTGATACCTTGTTCATGGTGTCCACAGTGAGGGCGTGGGTCCAAAAACAGTCATGAACCGAGACGAATGTCAGGCCAGCACTGAGAGGATCGAAATCAGAGAGAGGAAATATAAAAAGAGTAAACAACGTCATTAAAAATAAGGAGACACTCAGATGGATTTAATGTCAGAAGCAGATTGCAGCCTTTAGCGACAAGCAGAAGCAACAGGAGACACAGAAACATATTTCTGTTGTATTTGAGGTAAACATTAATGCTCTCATCATGTTCAATGGTACCTGTAGCAGTAGAGAGCTGTGAGCATCATGTGTGTGGAGTCCAGAGAGTGGATGAAGTTTGGCGGAAAGGCATTCTTCTGTTTAACTGTGTCCGGCCTCCTGAGAAGAGACAGAAAGTCAAGCAGAGACAGAAAAAACACACGTCTGTGAGTTTACCTGTGATCTGATGCTTTGTCATTTTTAAGTCTAATAATGTTTCAGCGATGTGTTCGGATCCCCCAACTTAGTCCAGTTGCCTTGTTTTTATGACTCTGCAAGATAATCATGACCTGGATGACTGAGAATCTACACAGACATCCCCCAAAAACTGCCCTGACTCCTGGTTGTAGTAAATTTAGAGCAAAATTCATCTGCAGTTAGATAATCCAGTCATAGGGGGCGCTGTGGTCGACACCTGCCAACACCTCCATCACCAGTGTTGTGAGATTAAAAGGCAGAAGGAAGAAATGAATAAAATAAGAGCACAGTCCGAATTTCAACAAGTGCCAGACTCGATAATGTGGATGTTTCTGTCGTGACCTCCGTCTGAGAGTTAAAATGATCATCTTACATCTGATTCATACATTTTATTTTTACACCCCCACCTTTACGACGAGGCAACAAAGATATAACTGTTTTTTAGAAAGTAAAAAGAAAGGATGATGTGAAATGATCAGATATGAAAGAACTCTCAGAAGTTAATATTTGCACACAGTTACTTTTACACTTCAGTTTTTGCAAATATTAAAAAACGAGATTGACTCATTAGTTAGTGAACTGTGGGGGGGTTTGTTGCTGAAAGACAGAGCCGGGCTGTTTCTCTGTACTGACAGTCTCTCTCTCCAAAGCTAAGCTAAGCTAACTGTCTGCCGGCTGCACAGATGAAGGATCGAACTCGCTGCCAGGTAGGAAACAAGTATCCAAATAAACGTTGTATTAGTCCTTCAACACATTTTGAGTCTTTGTGGAAAAGCACACGTGTACTGAATGAACACTATTAGTGACTGCAACATGAATAACATCAGTAAGACCGCAGCTTTGCCTTTGATACCACAAGTAGATTCATCTGCTGTGAAAAGCTCTATCTGAGTGCATCAGCCCACATCTGTATTTCTGTTCTTCTGTGACCCCCAGTGGACTCTGTGGCTCTTCCTTCTCGACAAAAGTCAATATGAGGGCATACAAATACAGATAGAAGTGATATGAAAGAAATGCTGAAAGGTAATATAAATGCAGTGCTGCGGCTGCAGCTGATGATGGAAGTGGCAGTGAAAAAAGCATCCTAGCAATCTGTATCCCCATGTTCCCATTAGCCTGAGCCTGTGCCATTCAAATCCTCCGGGCTGCTGCAGACCAGAACGCTCCTCTAATGGGAATGGAGACAGAGCAGAGAGAGAGCTTGGGCCAGATCCAAAGCTGCACAGGCAAAGCGATGCCTGTCTGTCAGTCCTGTTTTCCGTCTGTCCACTTTTTATTTCTGGCTCAGAGATGTTAAGACTCTCATCTTTGTGCTTTTAGTCGAGTGAAAACAAGATTCTTGGAAATTTATCTGCAAGCACACTCAAATATCAACACCTACAACGAGACTGTCCTTCTCTTTTATCCCGTCCCTTTCTCACACCTGCACTCACTCACAAAACAAACATGTCACCTCGACTCTCGGAGGCCTGGGAAGGTGCACACTCAGTTCTCTGAGGGAAAGCAGCCACAGCTCGCTCAAGTGCCACTGCTCTCCCTATAGAGCTGATGGCTCACTTCATATCACAGGAGATACTGAGAGCTGCCATTGAGTTTTGCATTTTTTTTTGTGCTGCACTCTCAAGGGCTTGGTAATTATAATGTGTCTAATAATGAGAGGGATGGATGAAGCAGCAAGCAGAGCGAAGGCTTGAAGGATGTTTTCAGTCTATCTATGACTCCATTCACATGTTTAGATGGTGGACACATTTTTTTTAGGACGTTTAATCACAGCCAGTGCAATTATGTGAGTGTGAGAGTGTGTGTGTGTGTGTGTGTGTGTGTGTGTGTGAAAATCAGCTGTGGTGGTAGCGTCAAGTTGAACTCAGAATATCAGCCTGTGAAACACTGATGGTTCCTCTGACATCAAATTTCAAGTTTTAGACGAGGCAGCCTTTTAAAGCAGCATTTCTTCCTCTAAACTCGAATCCCTCCATCCCTCCATCCCTCCACCCCCCCACTCTGGCTGCTTTTTCAGATCCACACCGCTGGATCGGTGGTGTGCTGTAGATGTCAGGCTGAGGAGGACAGCTGTCAGTCTTTGTCATCTCTGTCTCGAGTGCTCTCACTCCGTCTTCCCACGACTTTCCCCCGCTGTCTTTCATTCTGTCTCTTTCTGTCCTCCGCTGACCTCCATCACCCTTCCTTTGTCGTTCTTTTAAACTCTATCAACACATTTTCTCTCTTGCCTCCCGAGCAGAGCAGTCATTCACACGTTCCAAAAGAGCACTTGCTCAGAGAAGACTACAAATTATTCTGTCTTCTTAATCCAAAAAGGTCAAATATAATCTCTTAAAGTGGAGTGCCACTCAATAAATCTCAGCTGAAAAAGGAGCCATAATAATTTCATGTGTGTGAGTGTATTCATATTAAATATCATCTGATAACCCTTTTAGCTTCTCTGACATTTGTCATGCATTAATGCAGAAAATAAAATGTAATGGAGTAAAACAAACTCATATTAAGCTCTCTGAATCTTAACATAACAAGCTAAGTATGTAATGATGTGAGTAATTTCTAATGATGGCACTATAAGCCATATATTATATAAACTGATCTTGACCCACAGTTTTTGGTCATGTTGAACTATGCAAAGTTAATAACGGCACTCACATATTTCTCATATAAAAATTAAATCCTGTTATTGATTTTTTACCATCCTGATGAGTTTTTTTGCTGCATCTTTTAACTTTACTTCATGTATTTTGGTCTTTTTCTTGCAATATCCCATCGTCTTCTGGTTAATGAGTGTATTTTGGCAGTAATGATGCATTTTGCTGTATATATTTCACTGTATATCCATTATTAAATCTCCTGGACAAAGGAGTCTAAACTACTTTGAATGAGGCCTCAGTTCAACGTTCCTTCTTTGAAATTGAAAGCGTAAAGTTTCCAAACACTTTCGTTGTTTATGACAAATGCACAGTTACGTTTGAGCAGACAATTAGTGTAAACGTCCTGTGGAGACGGTGCGTTCGTAGCTTACAAACGGATGCTGTAATTGCCTCAAGAGAGCTCCACTTTTCCATTAAAAGGTAAACAGAAAGTTGCAAAGTCTGAAGCTTCATTGAGACTGTAAACTCACTGAAGCCGACGACAAAAAAGACCTGCTGGGTAACGCAGTTTTTCTTCCCAGCTGCCGTCTGCCTGCGTTCCAGGCCACTAATATGACATTTCAGCACAAAATGTCAATGAAAGCCACGAGAGAATAAACTGGTAAAATTTCATCTGCCGTGGATCCATTTTAGTACAAGAACGTAGAAACATACAGAAACAGAGGCTGCAAAAAGCAAAAGATGCAAAAAGGCTTACTCTTTGGTGTCGTGGCTGATCTGGAGGTTGATGTGTTGCATCGTGCTCTTCAGCTGGAGAAGAAAAACAAAAGAAAAACACACATGAATTCAACAAAGTGTTCATACAACATAAAAATGCACAGCTTCAATAGTTTCATGGTTAAATGTTAGTTATGCAGTTTATTTTCTATTGATCAGCTGACTGATATGTTGACCAGCGTGGTGTGGAAATGTATTATTCTGTGGGGAAACAGGCAGCGTTGGGGGGAAACAGACAGCGTTGGGGGGCTGCAGCTCAGGAGTGAGAGCGGGTCATTCCCTCTGCTCAGGGTTCGTGGTTTCACCGGCTCCTACAGTTTGTGTGCTGAAATGTCCTGCGGGTGAGACTCTGAACCCATATTGCTTCTGATGGCTGTAACAATGGTGTGTGAGTGTGTGTCTGTGTGGTCCTAATGAGCAGGTCGGCTCTATATATAGAAGACCCTGCAATTAGTGAGTGACTGTGTGTGAATGGGTGAGAGCTGAAAGTGCTTTGAGTGTTCAAAAGACTCGAAAAGCACTTTATAAATGCAGCCCATTTACCATGACACTTCAACTCAGGCGTCACATACTGGGGGGTAAAGAGGTAGGTTAGGGGGTGAAAACTGGACACAAGAATATCCAATTTATGAGCACCATGAGCTCGAAGTTTGGATTAACTTTATTTGAAAGTGGTTGTGTTTGGTGTGTCCCGGCTTCATCCGTCAGTATAAACAAATTTTACACTGCTGTGTAACTTTACCTAAAAATAAAAATGGTGATAAAATCATCAAATTCATTTTTTTTCATAACATTCAGGTTGACCAGTTATTAGTCTTTACAGACTCTCAGGCAGGCTGACCAGACACCACTTTGAAAGCACTCTCATCTACTATCTAAACACGTTGACAGCACGTATCGAAGCAGAATTCCAAACATGCTTTCATCCATCCATTTATCACAGCTCAGCTTCTTATCTGAGCGAAGGGACGAGGCAACAGGAAGCCAGTTTGCACAGAGACTCAGTGTGAGAAACTGGAGCCTAAAAGCTGCAGTTCAAAGGTTCAGCTCGGCTTTTAAAATGAAAAAAAGGGTCATGTGATCACCTTTATTAGGCAGGTGAATTAAACTCAGTCATAATTCAGCATCTTATGTGGGTATATTTTCATTTATCAGCATCAAGTCCCAGTGGTTCTCAGCTGAAAAACAGATTTAAGTGAGCTGCATTGTGCTGCTTTAGCGTGTCAGATCGGGCTTTGGTACTGTAACTCAGTCTGGGTTGAACTGTCTGCGAAGGATGACGAGCATCTGTATTAGACGTGAGCATTTAGAGTTGTGAGCACCCAACCTCATCATGGTCAGCACATCCAAGTCCTTTTACTGGTTTCTGGAAAGTTTCCATGAAATGAGCTACACGTTTAATGGAAAGCTGTACCTTCTTACAAAGAGACCAGTCAGTCCTTAATGATCTCCTGATCCAGCACACGAAACCCTAAACCCACGAATCCAAACCCTAAACAGTATCACTGCAATACCATCTCCTTCTGTTTTTGCCTCACTGATGTCATAGGTTTGCAGATTGAAATAATCCCTCACTGTGTTATATCCCACCCCGGCATCCTGTTTTTACAGGATCTATGAGAGTAAAGATGCTAATTCATGGGGATGTAAAGTGGCTATTTAGACAGTCATCTGTTCTCTCTGTTATAAAACATCTTATTGCTCAGGTACAAACAAAATTTCAGCTCATTAAAAGTATGTAGGAATCACTTGTAGTGATTCACGAGTCTATTAAACTAGTTTAATTGAAGAGAAAGTCAAAATGAGGGAGCTGGCAAAGATCACATACTAATTACTGAATTTCTACTATTTCTTTAAATAACAACCTCAGAAAGTAACAAGAATATGACTGTCATTAATTAAACTGTAATGAAGAACCATATTTAAAAAATTAAGTATTAATTAAGCGCAGAGAGCTATTTATTAGTCTGTCCACACTGAGGAAGCATCAGGCGAATAACTCCTTTTGTTCTCTGGTTTTTCTCCTTTTCACTCTCAGGCCTTTCGTTTCTAGTGGGGGGGGACCCGGCACTCTAATCTCCTCAATCCTGAGGGTCCATGCAGTCAGCCCTGCCAGGTCATCTGGGACTAGACAGTCTTTCCCTGACCCCTGGAACGGTGCCTGGGTGGGAACGACAGGCTATTATCAGGACAGAGATAAGGCCGGCAACAGGCAGCCAACTCTTCTTCAGTGTGAGCCCTTTGCATCAGTCTGTTTACCTCGAATCCAGCTCACACTGATGTATCTGAGGGTCTTTGTGTCTGATACTCCCCCTGTACACCTTTATTTTTGTTTTTTCCTGATGGAAAATGATGTGAATGTTTTGCATTTTAATGTTCAGAGCTACAAATACTTGGATCTATCTGCATTCTGGACAAAAAGTCATTAAATATTGTTACTGTGACGACTTAATATTTACTTACTTTGCTGTGCAGGAAATAAGATTCAGAGGAAATGATACGAGTTAATAGAAAATCTGTTTTCTTTGGTTCTTTTCCAATTCTCATTCCGCTCACTTGAGAACTAATTTGCATTCACCTCCTTGTTTTTGGGGTCAAATACAAGGAAGTGCATTAAAAACAGGCAAAACAAAGAAATAACTCTGTTCATAATTGGCAGCGTGGCGGCTAGTGATTCGATTTGAGTCTTTCAGTGTGGGGTCAATATGTCCTGTGTTTGTGTGGGGGGAGGACAGGCACAAAGAAAACAGACGGTTCAACTCACACAAGTTATTAGTTTGTGTTATACAGTTACTGACTGACTGCAAACTCAAACAAATTTGCTGTTGTGGCTGCAAACTCTCCTTCATGACGAACCCTCCTTAGCAAATAGCGTCTCTGAACAGGAGCAAAGAGACTACAGCATGACTCCTGTTACTCTGACACCTTCAGGAGCCTTTAATAACCGAGTGTTTGGGGTTAATGTACGTCTCTATTATTTGATTTTGCTTGCTTCTCTGTGGAAACAGGCCCTCTGTGGTGCACATCTTTCCACAGTTCAAACTCTTGGACGTTCAGCTCCACCAGGTCCAGAATGACCTACTGCCAAGTTTGAAATCAGAAATTTCTTGTGGGAAGCTCTCTTGGGGGCTTTAAGGGTTTTAAGTGGAGTGCAATGTCTTGTGGGACCATGCTGAAGTGTTTTCACACCTTTTAAAAGGAAAAATGCTCCTTGGTGCAGGATCACGGCGAGTTTTGTTGAAGAGTCAAGTAATTATTTTGGTCAGGGGTCACGTGTGTTTGATTCAGGATGATCTTTTGGCAGAAACTGAATTGAATTTTTATAATTATGCTTTCATTTGTGTGTAATCACGTGAAAATAAGACTCACAGTCATGTTTCTACAGTGGCCCAGAGAGGTCAAACCAAACACTGTCCGAAGAGACGCCTTTATTGTTTTCGTTGTTATTGAATGTTCTAATACAACCTAAAGGGAAAAGTGAGCGGAGGGACGTTCAGTTGACCTCATTATTCGATGCCACTAAATTCTACACGCTGATCCTTTAAGTGAGCATCAACGAAAACAACTGAGCTTTGAACTGGGGCATCGAGACCTCCATTTAGATCACCATTATGGGGGGGTTTAAATTACTCCACCGAGGTTGTGTGCTTATTGAACATTTGTGTGAGATATTACATCCAGATCAGGTTTTAATGAAATGAATATCTCCACATCCCAGTGAAATCACCATGGGTGCTGTCAGGGCTCCTCTTACCACTTCAGTCTGTATCTAACCTGGTTTTGAGGAGACTAGGTCACCCAAAGTGTTGGACAAATGAAAAACTTCACATGGTGATGATGACAGGGACAGTGAGGTGATGTTTCGAACCCTGACGTCTGTCACATGACTGACACATTAGAAAAAACAAACAAACAAACTAACAAAAACTTGACGTCAGTCTTGTGATGGTGCACAAAAATCAGTGGGGTGTATTTTCTAAGACCAAGAAATGTCTTTCAAAAATGTGTGTCATTTAAATTGAGATATTTCTCAGAAGATCGAGGTCATAACATTCAGTAAGCTCCAGATATCTGCACGACACTACATGGCAATTTATCCAACGGTTGCTGACACATTTCCCTTTAAACAAAATGTCAATCACATGAGTGTTCTCTATGACAGCCTTCTAAAATAAAATCAAAAAAAGACATGGATGTACATTTAGTAAAGCGACACGTGTTCACATGTATAAAAATATATTACAGCTGGCCCCCGGCAGCCAGGGAGCTGCTCGCTTTGGAGGCTCCATTCAAATACTTGAAGGTCGCTGTGTGATGAATGACAGAATAACACAATTATCAAGACATGGTTTTAAAATAGAAGCCTACAGTTGAAAAACCCCATTAGTTTGTGCCATCCCTGCTATCTCATCCATCATTGCTCTTGGAGGACTCATGGGGAGAACACGTCCATCACTCCCCACTTTATCTCCCCTCATTGTGTCCTTACAGCTGTCTCAGGAGCAGGGAAATGACGTAAAAAGGTGCCCGGTGGAAAGAAATGGGGGTTACCTTTGGTCTGAGTAATGGACTGCCACTCTGTAAAAGAGGTCACTGCCAAACACTGTGCTGCTACTCATTATAACGCACATGTGCATGATTTATGAACAAAATCTGACTGGAAACCTGATGGTTTCTTGAAAGCAACCCTGGGTAACCCTGCTCGTGTCTGTGGGGAATATCCTCCCAAACTACAAATCACCTGACAGTGGAGGCACGAATGTTCATGGATACAGCAGCCGTCAGTAACCTCGTGTAATCCAACAGGGGAATCCCCATAAATCACACAGGAGTTAATATAACACATCTCATCCATTCATTCAAATGTGAGCAGTGTTGCGTAACACCTCACACACATCTGATTTCTCAGCTCTTCTGGTCATCTGGTCCTCTACAGCTTCTTCTCTTCCTGAAGAGTGCTGAATAAAGACAGCTGCAGACTCCCAGTAACACACACACCGTGTCTCGCCTCACTTCTTCTGACCTTTTCTAGACCTTTCTTTGGACCAAACTTTTTTTTTCCTGCCACTGAACTCAGGGGTGTCCTTAAACTCAAACTGCATTTATTATTTCACCTCAAAATGCCATAAGATTCTGCAGGATCAAGGAAACGCCATGCTCCCCCTGGGAATGGCTCGCTTCTGTTCCAAGGCAAAAAGAGGCATGGAGGGCACAGCGCTGACATTTAGAGATAAATAGTTCCCCAGAATCAGAATGAAAACCTGACTCATTGTCATGTAGTGGCTGCTGTAAGTCTGCTGCAATACTGCCCCCATAAAAAAAAATATAAGCCAAATAGACACAGCAAACATCTGCTCAGCAAGCTGACAACATGGGACTGGAAACACAAACAGAAACCTCCATAACTCTGATTTGGGTTTGACACCAGCATCATGGACAGATTTGATGAAATAAACACAACAGCTGACAACATTACCACAATGACAGATGAAATGACTACAAAGACACACAAAACAACCACAAAGACACACAAAACAACCACAAAGACACACTAAGAGGCATCAGAGACCAAGAAGTCATAAAGAGATGTAAAATGTGCACAAAGAGGTGTAAAGCAACAACAATGCAACAACTCTTGTAAAATTATATTCAACTATTCATTATTATTATTGACAGTGTGTTTTTTTGTGTTGCTACAGACCATGAGCGACTTGTTTACCATGTTTGCTGTTTACTGTACTAAAGGTTAATTATGCACGATGCTCAGCCGTCCAGGCACATTACCAACTGCCACCAAAAACCTGACTGAACTGATTCTCCCCACACAGAGGACACTAGATCACAAGCTTTTAGTTACGCTATAAACTCACAAATCCAGTCAAATCCAGCTGATGACTCCCTTAGGTCACCGTCCCCTGAGAGTGAGATCTCACTGTAACCTTGCCTGGGAGGGGGAACGAAAAAATAAACAAGGAATCTGAGCCAGAGTGACCTCTGATCCGATTAGTATCTCCCAATCCTGTTAAGCACCCTCCCTGATGTATGTTCATGCTCCATTCAGCTACTCCGTCCTACTCTAATGTCCTCACCTCCCATCAGCCATGGAAAATACTCGATTACATAGGTCGGCGTTTGTGCTCTTCTCTGTATGCACACTGACAAGAACCAACAAACAAAAATTCAAGGATGCACACACGTTTACACACTCCTGTCTGACTGTGTGATACGGCTGCAGCTACTCTCTCTCCACTTATTGGTTTTCTTATAGTGCATCACACTTCATCTTCCCGCTCTATCTAGAGTCTTATTACTAATGACCCCCTGAAACACTGTCAGCTTGGATTTAAGAGGCGGAGAGGAGGCTGGGCGAGTGAATTTAATCCAGCTACGCAGGGAAAAGGTGACCTTTCTGCAAGTTAGTTTCATTTGTGTCACCCAGTGATGCAACTGGATTATAGAATTATTGCAGGGGATGAAGAAAGTTATCTATGAAATATAAGTCACAACCTCATTCATCCATGAAGGCACTGCTTCATTCATTCATTCACTCATTTATTCATCTTTAGACCCTGAAATAAAGAAATAAAAGCACACGCTTCCTTCCTTGTCCCTTCTGGAAATTAAGAGAAGCAGATCGAATCAAGGGAACCTGCCCTATTACACCAACAGAGAGAGATGCACCCTCAGGGGAGCCACCATATGTCACTCTTTGTCTCTTGCACCTGCTTGTTAAGGTGTAACTGCTGCTTGAAGCCAACCTCATGCTTGATGTCATACTAAAAGAGCAGGTTTCATGCTGTCTGGCCTATAATTGAGCTGCCTGCCTAAGCTTAGCATGCATTATATGTACGTTTACTCCTCTCAGTTTGTTATTGAGATTAAAGATATCAGAGGTCAGAATGGATTTTATATAATCACAATCATATAGACGTATGGAGGCTTTCTCTTTCCATGTACGCACACACACACACACAAACACACACACAAAGGCATGTTATCTGCACGTGGTGGTGCACAGACACGTTATCTCGACGCCGTGCTGCTGTCAGGATCTCCATAGTGACAGACAACTCCAACAATGTTGTTGAGCTCCATTAAAGTTGGGCCACTCACAGCAATCACAATACACCATCAGTGGGGCACTTCTGCACCAAAACCTTTTGAGCCTATCAAGAAAGCCCAGCAGGGACATTTCACCAGCAAAGCATCCAGTGCTTAAAGCTTCCCTGACAGGTCGGGCACACTGCATATCGGACGACTCACATAGTAATTGTTTAAAGGAGTTGGATTTTATTGTATAGCAGAAGAAAAGGAAAGAAACTTTAGGAGGCAAAAAAGAGAGAAGAGAGTGAATTAAAAGAACAATCAGAAAAGATAAGAAGTGCATAATTTGGGTTTTACTTAAAAGGAGTTTTTGGCCCAAAAAAAGCAATGGGCCATGAGCTCAATAATCCCAATAGATACTAGTTTAGAAAAAAAAAAATCCCCCTGAGCCTTTAAAAGTCACCAGTCCATCACTGGGCTGCAAATTAAAGAGTCGTCGTTTTTGCCCCGACAGAAATCCCAAAGCACTGTTTAAAAACCCGGACAGCCCGCTGAGTGCAGAGTGCATCCTGCCAGGGTCACTTTTGATTTAGTGAGAGGAGCGTTTGCCAATAATCTATCGATTCAAAGAGGCTGATCAAATTACATAAAAAGTAGTTTTGGTCTCTGCATTCTGGCAGTGCAGCCGAATCAAGCGAACGCTTACTGAGCCTTTCCAGGGCAAAATGAGCGAAGCAAAATTTGTTCGATTGGCTGTGTGAGGGCAACGGCAAGCTTCAGAGAATAAAAACCTTAAATTTGAACAAGATTTTTTTCTTGTTTTTAGCAGTCAGCTGTGAGGAAACCTGCTGTCTGTAGTGTTCTTCTGTTTTTGTGTAGATGCTTGTTTGACTGATAACTTATAAACCAGCCAGCTGACTCAGAGCTAACTGGCCTCCTTCATTTGTTATCTGCTTCATCAAAAATTCCATCAAAGTCAAATGAAATAATGATGGAAATTATGATAACAGTGAGAGTAATGATCATGGAAATTCTGGAACAAAAAGACAACGATATGTCACAACACTTACTAAAATATAACAGCACGAGGCTGGGACACACAGCAGTTTGTTATCTATTATTAGTCAGTCTGTCAAAGAGAGATTAATGACTAATGACTACAAAGAGTGTGTGCCGTGAAAAGTTCAGCTGTGAGAGAACTGAGGATGTTGTGAAAGGTGACAGAAAGGGCGAACAGGAGCAAGACAAAGAGGAGAACTTTTGAAAGGTCAGCCAGTGAATTCCTGAAAATATGGGAAAGTGAAAAGAGGTCTTTTACTGACTAAGGTGTCTATAATAAGGTGTTTGAGAGGATGGCGAACATACAAAGAGTGGGCGTGGCATTACATTAAGACACCAGGTAAGTCCTGAGCTAACTTACTTTGATTCTGTTATTTATTGCACAAATGTAAGTGAAGTATGTTCAAACACTTGATCCTGCACAGAGATAAACAGGGAGAGACTTACTACTTGATGGCGTATGCGGTGGTATGGCTGGATGATGGGTAATCCCAGGGGTGTCACCCACTCCACGGTGTGCCCAGATTTGGAGATGAGTCTGGCACTCTCAGTCAGCCAGTCCTGCAACGCATCGATGCAGGCAGAGGCAAAATGAGCACACTCAGAAAAGACCCCTTTTACCAATCAAGCTCGTGAACAGCTGCTTATTTGTTGTGTTTGTTTGTGTGTTTGTGGGCGACAGAGTGATCAAATTCAATTCTGCCAGTTTGGACAGTTAGATAATGAAGTTTTCATGTTCTGCTGAGCGGAGGATTTTATCAAATCAAGACACTTTGCAACTGAAACCACAAATAGAAAATAGATTCTTTTCCAACAGCATCAACAGATGATCTCTGCTCGGGATGAGTTAGTAAACCATTATCCATCTCTGTATCTGTCTGTATATGTGTCTATATTTAGAACGGGTGAGATTTAAAACTAAAGTGGGTGGGACTAACAAGAAGCTGATAATTCACTTAGTGCTTCCTGGAACAGAAACAGCTGTTGCAGACTTGCTCAGCAGCAGGAGGGCAGCCTTCGCTTGTTTTAGAAACTGCAGTGTCTGGCACAGTTAATAAGAATAGAGGCCCTGTTAATGTGTAACGAGTGGCTGCTCAGACATGCAGGCACACAGAGAGCCGTAGGAAAGATAAATAAGTCCAAGCAACATGGGGGGGCAGGCCGGCCCAGAGCTGTTCCATTCATCATCACCTGGCTCCATATTTTCCCAGGTATGGTGAAATGAAGGTGGAATAAAAGCAAAGAAAACTGGAGAGATTAACATGCAAGACAGCTGAAGAGATTGACTGATAAATCAATAGACTGATAAGCGGTAGCCTCAGAGGCAGATCAATGAGTGGACAAACAGTGGGAGCATAGTTTGAGGAGAATAAGCAGGTGTTGACAGAATAAATGGTAATTGTACGGAGAACACAGGAGAGGTCAGCCATGACAGCGTCAGGGATTGATTAGCTTCCTCTCTCACTCATACTTCAACTCACCGCTGCGAAATTCGAGAGGATGTGACCTATTTAATAGCAGCAGGTGCACACACAGGAGAGCGAGAGCATGAGGGCGGCACCAAGGCATGATGGGAAGAGGATTTTTCATTTCATACTGGGATGTCCCCACACATTCCCCAAAGGACACACAGAGCAGCAGTGGGTGGTGGCTGTATTTGTTTGCCAGTGTGGAGTCTAAACTGGAGTCTGTAAGATGAATGTGTGCTGCTGCCAGAGTAATGCAGGTCATCAATAAAACTAAAACAACATCCTATATGCAGCAGCAGGTCAGAAGTCAGTAAAACTGGAGTAAGATTTAATTTTATGGGTCTTTCTGAAGATGTTTACTATAAAACATTGTGGACAGGGACAAATGAGAATAAGCTCCGTTATTTAGGTTGTTTTATTTAAGAATGTTGGGCTGTTAGTTATGTTGAGCTTAAACATACCGGTTTATTTTAAGATCAATGTCTTTTCTTTTTTTAAAAAAGGTTCCATTTAGACCTACTTCTGTATTTGTTCATGATCAGAAACTATATTCTTCATATATGTTGAGCTTCTTGTTTATCAGTTGACAAATTTTAGGATTTTGCATGTTAATCCGACCTGCTGTGCCCTGAAGGTTCAGTAAATGTCTGTTAACTGATCAGTGTCCATATTTAGAGGAGTGGAATCAAAATTTTTCCAATTCTCAGGGTGAAAACTTCCCATGGGAATCAACAGAAATTTATGGAAAATAATACAGACAGATTAAGATTATATTACTCACTTAGGCTGTATTCATAATGTCAAATGCAAACAAAAGCAAACCTTCTGTCACATCAAAACCCATCAAATAGAAATAAAAAAACAAAAACTAAGTTGAGTTGATCATTAATTAAATGATTTACTTAACAAGAATGTGATTACACATTTTTTCTTCAATAAGATGAGTTATATGTACAGTTTATACTGATTCAGTGAGCAGGTTCTGTGTATTGGACTCTATGTTTTTGTTCTGAACCCACCTGGATTTCTCTGGTCCCTGTAAACATCTCCTTCAAGCCACTGAAGACCAGACGCACCAGGTACTGAGAAGCTTCCCACACATGCTCCTGCAAATGCAACACATGATTTAGCTCTTTTGTTTTTTTCACACATTAATGTTTTGGATCCTCTGTTTTTCTCAAACAAAAAAAACACAGATTTTTTGTTTCACCTGATTATCAGCAGGGTAAAGGTGTAATAGAAGCTTATAGAAGTGATGAAAGCTGCAGCACTGAAGGAAGAGTGGTACATTTCTGCTATCATTACAGTGATATGATCTCCTCCTCAGTAGGAGCTTCCTCATCCATCCCTCTGTAATCACTCACAATTACACTTCCCCTCCATTCCCTGTTTCAACAATTAGGTACCGAGCAGTCATTTAGCACAGTCCTCTGGCTGTCTGATCGCAGATACGCTGACAGCAACATCATGCCTATTCTATCTATAGAGAAAATGAGATTAAGTCATACTATTGTGGGGAACTACATACTTATTTGTCCGATAACAAGCACTACAGAGCTGTGACAAGATTAAACGCTTCCTTTCTCCTGCTGTGGTGTCATTTGACAGCAGCAGTTTTTCCACCAAAGGACCATTTCTGTCCAACCAAATTAAAGTACAATGGTTTTGAGCTAAAAATAGATCCATAATGACTGTGCAGAGGATATCAAATATATCTATTGTTGTATTACACTCCTGGCCTCCCTGATACAACCATGCAGTATCTTATTTCACTGCAACAAGATACCACATGAATAAACCTGACTAAAATAAACTTTAAAAGCTTCTGCTCCTGCTGCATGCTGCTTACTTAGAGCGTCCTTAATGTTAAAACCAAAGTTACTGACATGTCTTAAGATGCACTATCAAATGCCAATGCAGCTGTTTGATAAATGCTGTCATGCACATGCAAGATATAATAGCAGTAATATTCCAGGAGCACAGATCTCACTGGAGACGACTTTGTGCCTCATTATGGGAGTCTGCCTGGACGCGATGTGCATGTAATAATGTATAGCCTGAAGTGTTCAGGCAGCCCACTATAGAGGGGATCCTGGGCTAAAAGGCCACTCTGTCATACCACACAGATATAACACTAAAAATAAAACAGCATGCAGGGCAAGGGAAGCACCAATTCACCCCCACCCCCGCCCTACATCACTGCAGTACCTTTGGGAACTCATCAATCTCCTTCAGTCTTTTCTCTATCTGCAGGCGTCCTCCATAGCGTGTGACCCCGTACACCACAGTCATCACGGTCTGTTTGACCACCTTCCTGCTGATGAAGCCCTCCAGGACTTGAGCGATCTTTAGACCGCTCTCTGCATCTCGTGCTCGAAACTCCTCTACCTGAAACACACATGCAGGTACACACACACACGTGATTTATGAGACATACATGCAAATATCAAACAGCAGCTGCAAAAAACTTGTCTTTTGGAGGGTGTTACAGTACCAATGTAAAAATTCAAATAAAGAGGGAGAAATGCAGAAAAATGTCCAGAAAGTTTTCTAAAACTCAGTCAGATGTTCAAAACACCAACATATTTAAGCATTTTTTAACATAAAACAAAGAAAAGCAGAAAATTCTCATAGTAACAAACCCTGAACCAGAAAAAAACAACAATTAGCTTTAACAGGCTCAGATGATATGAGTTTGGCTTCTTGTGCTTGCTGTACAGCTTTTACATTAGCTTTAACAGTCTCAGCTCATACAAGCTTACAAATACAACAGGATCCATTTATCCAGGCAGCTCAGAAGCTTTATATAATCTACAGTATCATCTAAGAATAACTGTCATGCACAGAAGTTAAAACACAACATTCAACTTTGAGTAAGCACTTCCTTCCCAAGAGCTCACTTACAAATACAGTCCGCATCCTTGGAGAGACTCAGTTTGGGACAGACCTTCTTTTCTCTGCACACTTTGATTACTCTTATACTAAAATGTCAGTGCACCACCATTAGCTTCAGATTGTTTCTGGCTAAAAATACACTGTTTCACAGCAAGTTGGGCCTTTCAATAGCATCGTGAGCACACTAGTCCTTTGAGTCTTTAAACATGGGAGACAGTCTCCTCTCAGTGCACTTTGATGCAAGGCATGAAAAACCATGTAATTTCAAATGCAGGACCTGAGTGAGAAACCTGAAACATATTCTCAATGCCTCGTCCGTCATTCACTTTGGGACATAGAGAGTCGTCTGAATATTAACAGCTGAGCGACTACGACACGCCTCGAGACTGAAATCAACCACAACTCAGTTTCACGAAGTGCACGCAGTTCAAAAACACAACAATGCAAAGTAAAAACAGCCCGCTGGTGCTGACCTGCTGTGCTACTCCGCTGTACACGTCCTGGGGCACCTCACAGGGCATGAGGTTGACCGATGTGGCACCAATAACATCTCTGCCCAGAGCAGCGTAGTGCTGGAGACCATTACAGGAGCCGTCCTGGAGAAAAGGTGGAGAGCAGAAAAAGGAAAGATTAAAGCAGTGATGTGGACGAAGGGAGAACAGTAACAGGAGAAAGAATTACAGAGATTGGCACAAAATAAGAGAGGGCAGGGCAGGGAGAAAGGTTAAAGGTCACCAAGACAAAGAAGAGGTAATTTAAAGAATGTGGAAGTTCAAGATCAACAAAGAAAGTGAAGAGAAAAACAGAAAACAGGAGGGAGAAAGGGCAATATGAAACATATGACCATCTGCAGTTACACAAGAAAAAAGGTTTGGTTGAGTCTGTTTGGAAAGCCACAAAGGGATTTTTTTACTTCATTATAGATCATCAAACAACTATTAAGCATCTTCTGTCCACTGCATCATTCAAAGCAACATCTGGGCTGAATTTAGCATCAAAGAGAAAACCACACAACTCAAAAACTAACCGATGATTAGACCCTTACAGAAGAGTGTGAAGCTTCAAACCTTTATTCAGAAGACTGAGATCCAAGTTCTTAATTGGCATTGAAATGCCTGTCACAGGGTTTGCAGAGAGTTACGAGGGTCTGACCGGCCCATCTGAAGGAGAGCTCAGAGTTCATTGTTTAAACTTTAAGGATTAAAAAGTGGATTTATCTTCAGTCCAACCTGTCGCAGCAGAGAGCTGTGGAGGTGCCAACTTGAACTGTAATTAGTCTCTCTTTGTTGACCGCGTAATGAAGGGGAAATGTGCACACAGGAGAGAGGAACAAGAAAGACACTGGATGGAAATAACTGAGCTGCAGTCTGCTGAGAGCTCAGTTCAGTCAGAAGCTGGCATGAAAACAAACAGACACACACCATCAGTGTGTGCCACTGCTCACAAAGTTATGGCCAATGTACAGCTTTCTGGCTGTTTTTTTTTTTTAATGATTGGATTTCTGGGTAATTGTCCTGGTCAAAAATTAAAATGCACTGAGCTGTCTACCAGCTTAATCATTTTATATGAAATAAATAGCATCTGGGTGCTGGAAAAGTCCCCATATTCAGCTCACAAGGCAAAATGAAAAGCTAAATATAAATATTGCTGTGATTTTGTGATGTCCCTGCCAGCTGCAGGTATCATCTTCTTCATTTCTCCTCCAACAAAAATGTGGCTTTTTACCAAAATGTCTCTTCATTATCTCTATCTGAGCCTCATGTTTAGGCTGCTGTGCTGCATCTGTGTTGTGTGGAGGTCTTCAGCATGTTTCTGAAGTTCTGTAGCTGCAGTTAAAAGTTAAATCCTTTGGGCTATTTTGGCTCCATCCTCTTCTCTTGCTTTATTTATTTATTTCAATTTTAAATATTTATCTGGTTATTTCAGAGACAGTACATGCTAAGTATATCATGTTAAGTTTGATTAAAACTGACTGATTTAGTTGCAAGGCTAATTTTCGTCTGCAGTCCCTGAGAAGGTCGAGGTGATGAGCTGCACTGAGAGGAAATCTTCGAGCTACTGTCCTTTTGAAACAGCTGCCCGGAGGAAATGCTAAATGCATTTAACCATTTTAATTGCATTGCATTTTTTTTGTCTTATTCATTTGTATTTAAGCCTGATGTCTAAGAAATCACCTCTTACATTACTTACATTTTTATTGGTGCTGTAGTTAAACATAGAATGACGACTTTAAATCATCTGTTTGTTATAATAAACATAACCATTAAATGCATTATATACAATGTGCATTCACAAAAACATAACTGAGAGACATTTTCTCAAGTGCCACATAAAAACATTATAAAAAGGCTGTTAAGGAAGTCCTGAGGAGCAGAAAGCACCGCTGCATGCACCGACAGCCAAATATTATGGTTCATCTGTAAATCATTGAATTCATCCAACACTGACCGTGTTCTAGAAGACTTGTTTATTTATTTTGGTTTGTATGAGGGGGGGGGGGCATGGGCTCATATGACCAATCCTGGCACCGAGCAGCCAAAGCGGCGGTGTGGTTGGTGAAATAGGTGACTGCAGGTTTAAAAATAAAAGATGGCCCCAGATGACCGGAGAGGTCTCGCCTTGTTAACTTTGATGTGCCCTCTGAAACAGCACTATAAAACATAACTGAATGGCACAATGTATTTTTAGGAGGAGATAAACTGGAACTATGATTAGCCAAGGGTGTTGTCAGATGAGTAAAGTCCAAAGGATAATCTGCTCTAATCATCTTTTATGTTTCACCCCTGTTTCACCTGAGTTGAGAATAATGAATCCAGCTTTCCATCTTTGGTGATAAGAATACACTGACAAGAGACAGAACATAACATTTAACTGGCTATGAAACTCTGTGAACGGACAGATAAAGAAAAGTCTCTTCTGGTACCTGGTGAACGGGAAAATGAGAGATGAACTGTGTTGGATCTGGAGATCTCACAGCGTTGGCTATCTCCATGCAGCAGGCCAGAGCCTGCCAGGGTTCATCCGCGTTCATCCACCAATTCTTTCCCTGCAAAGACAAACAAGCACAGTAAAAATCATTCTGGGTACATAAACACTGCCTTTACACTATTTCATTGACAGATATTCATATTTTCTTTAGGCTTTTTTCACTGCTTTAAAGTAACCCCAGTAAGAGAGACTGGTTTTATCTGCACAGCTTGCAAAGTAACAGAAACTGAAAATAATAGCTGTTTTGTATTTCTGCAAAATGTAATATTGTAAACTTCTGACAAGAACTGCTATGTGAAGGTGTGAATGTGTATTTGTACTAAGCTGTGACTGAACAGAGAAGAGCAATACAGACAAACTGACATTAAGAGGGTTGTCAGCAGAGTCCAGTATGTCCTCCATTATGGTGTTGGCGTACTCCAGGCGTCCCTGCAGCGAGCTCCTCTTTTTAAGTCCTGTCAGATTGACTAAGTGGATCTTGAGCCAGTCCAGGCCCTTCGGACCCAGG
>JAPZDV010000021.1:20095410-20107716 GCA_029814665.1 Acanthurus lineatus | reverse complement strand
GCTCACTATGATTAAATTTATTTTTTAGGTGCTTATCTATTTTAATGACTGACACAAAATGATAAAGTGAATAATGGAAAATGAGAGTCCATAAATGCAAAAACCAGTTTTGTTTGTCTAAATTTCTGTGCCTGTCGAGGTGTTATGGGTACATGTGTGTTCTGTGCATGACTGTGTGCATTAGCAAAGGTTTCCTCTCCAGCTGAAGAGTTTTTCTCAGTCTGACAGAAGCAGAGACACAGTCTGGATTGTGGATGGAGAGGTGACTCTGCGTTCTCTCCAGAGGCCTCCATTACAATACATTATTATTCTGCCCTGCCTGCCTGTAAATGCTTCCTGACCACCAGGGACTCTCAGCCTGCTCGCTTCCCACGTAGCCCATCTGCAGAGGCAGACAAGCCAGGCTGGACTGTAAATGCCAGAGTTGGAAAGAAGGCACACTGCAGGAATATGTTTCTTGCTCTAACCTGTCAGCCTAAATGCATATAATTTCAAAGTTTACATCAGAGAAACTTTACTCGTAGGAGACAATGGATACCCTTGGATAGAAAAAGTATTTTAAATAACAATACAACACTTTGACACGACGTCACTGGTGCTACATCAGTACAATGACTCCAAACAAAGATAACGTGCACCTGAACAGTCTGTTTCTTCCACTGAGAGCCAGAAAGCACATCAGAATTTGCAGGAAATGATCAAAATTCTTGCAGTTAAAGGAAACAAATTTTAAGACCAAAACATGCAGGTGCTCATAATCAATCTGATGATGGCATATTGATGCTTAATAAGACCATAATTTGTACCTGTACTGTGTTCTGGGTTTGGTGTATTTTTTTATGAATGAACATTAAAGTATCTTTTATTTACAACTTTATTTTAAAACACCAATATGGAAAATATTTGCAGATTTTCAGCATTATGGAACTATAAATCAACATTATTTGTAGTTCCAGTGCAATAAGTGGTAATAACTGGGTGTATTACCATTTTGGCCATGTTTTTAGTGATGGGCTTGGCGGCCTCTACAGAGTCTATGGTGACCGTGCAGGCCTGTTCGACCCTGAGCTGACGGCCAAAACGCTCCTGAAGCTCCTCCTGAGTGAAGTCCAGTTTGGGGTACCGATGATCTTCCCTCTAAAACATAAACACACATAAGGGACAAAGACAGACAGACAGAAACAGAAAAAAATGACAACTTTTAAGGTTTTTAGTGTCCTGTGATTAATTCTCAAAAACCTGACATTAATTCCAAGCACCTCTGGTTATAGTAAGAAAACCATTGTTTGCTGGAAGTTGCTAGTAAATAAGCTGTGGATTGACTCTGCCTAAGGGGCTCGGTTGAAGGAAAGAAGTGAAGAGAGCCTTTTCAGGCCAGTGAGCGAAGGCCAAGACACAAAACCCACTGATTCTGCTGCCAAGAGAGTGTAAAACAGAGATTCAATATCACAAGCTTTGGCTCAGCTTTACTTGAAAACAAACAAAGAGTTCACTTCTCTTCAGCTACAAGGGTTCAACCAATCATTAAATAGCAGGTTAGGAGGCATGCTGCTTGGTGGGAGATGTTTGAAGTTAGAGGACTGTTGTTCTGTTGCTGCTTCTCACAAATGCTGATCAGCAACAAACCCTTAAATGCAGCAACCTGTGGTGTAATGGGGGAAAAAATCCAGGTAACAAAGTGGCTACTAAAGCCGGTATCGATCAGAAATAGCCCCTGCTGAATCACAGAGTATATATGTGAAGGCTTAGTAAATCAACCCTCACAATCAAAATACCTTGCTGGCAGACTCCTTAATACACTGCTCTTTATTTCCCATCAAAACTAGGTGTTTTGCAGCGACAAAATAGCCAGCAGACTTGTCTCTAAGAGAAAAAAATGTACTCTTAATGTCACAAAACACTGTCTAAAGAGAGAAGAGACCTTGCCAAGATAATAAGAGAATAGAATATTATCTTGGCACGTCGTAGAAAGGATGTAGTTGTGAGCGGATGCAGTACAGCAGCAAGAACATTTATTAGCTCATAGAAATCAGGTCTCAGAGAGTGTGTAGCATGGACAGCAGCCAGAGCAAAGCTTTAGGTACTGCTGCACAAAAATTGATCACCAGACAGTTCTTGTACAACTTTCTAACCTCAGAACAGCACATGAGCAAAGGAGCAGCACTCATAATCAGCAGACCGAGGTGAAATCAATAGATAGCAAGTGAAAAGATGAGCCGGTACGATTTCTGCAAGCACAAACTTACAGCTTCTGGTGTACAAAAAAAGCACAAAAAAGAGTCTATAGGAAGGTCTGTGCTACAATATGCTCACAGTACAGCTGTTTTCATTTCATTTTGATGCTTGCTTTTGAATGCTTTGATGATCTGTTATATTATAAAGTCCAGGATGTTTTCATAGGATGGGTTAGCAAGATCTCATCAGGAGTTTTAGGAGCACAAAAAATACTTTTCAGTTCTGTCAGGAGACCAGATTCAATGTTTTTTAATAAAGGGACACAAATGTGGGCCAATTTTCAGATGAAAATATAATCAAATGTTGGAATACCAAAATGATCTGTTGACAAGTTGAAACTAGATCAAACCGCATTGTGTACAAGCATCAAGCTAATCAAAATTCAGTCACACATCAACAAACAACGTTCTAATTAGACTGTGTGTCTGCTGCTAACACTGAATCTGGATCCTGCAGCAAAAACCCAGTTTGCTCCTCAGTT
The DNA here is from genome assembly GCA_029814665.1 of Acanthurus lineatus. NCBI lineage: Eukaryota > Metazoa > Chordata > Actinopteri > Acanthuriformes > Acanthuridae > Acanthurus > Acanthurus lineatus. Next base: position 20,105,000 of record JAPZDV010000021.1, on the reverse strand, counting down.
GAGATAGCCTTTCAGTTGCTGAATCAAACCGCTGAGATGTCCCTGTCATGGTCAGATAACCAGCAAACTAATGAGTCAACCTTAGAAATGCACTTAAAGGCAACAGTAGTGTAGAAGTTACATTTTTTACATAAGATAAGATAAGATAAGATAAGATATTCCTTTAATAGTTCCATAATGTTATAATAATAATAAAGTTACATTGTTGGGCATGCTTTGGATTGCAGTAAGTGGTGTAGTTTCACACATGTTCCCAAGATAAAACTGCATGACCTGTTCCTGTTACTGCCATGTGCATGTAAACAGTGAAATTTATAAAGCAGATTAAAAATATGCCACTCAAATAAAAAGTAAATATGATGCTGCAAAGTCTGAGGCTAAAAATACTGCAAATGAACAAAATCTGTTAGTGAATCATGTGAGGATCAGGAGGAGAAGGAATGTGGGAAAAAGGGAGGAGAGGCGAGGAAAGCGGATGACCCGTTAGAAAGCAGAGTTGGCTCACTATAAATAGGCCGATGTCTGTAAACGGGTGACGAGCAGATCTTTCGTAGTCGTGCTGGAAACCTGTGACAGATTTTCCAGCTCTCTGGTGCTTCGATTCACAAAAACATACACAAGAGCTTTGAAAAATAACTCTTACCTGTCCTTTGTAATACATTAACACAAAGCCACAAGGAGCTTCTTGATCATTTTCTTTTAACTAATGGTTTTTAGCCTTTAAGTTTGAAAAAAACAACATTATTTTGGTAAATGTGAAGGCATCTATAGATTACAGCAAACATCTCCTGACTCAAGATCAGCACGTATTGTCAATATTGCATCCACTGGTTTGACTGGTTTGATTCTTATTCATTCTTTATGTCCAAAACTCCACTTATCCCCAGTATATGAACTATGTGGGTGTGTTTAATCAGTTTTGAGGAGTCTGACAATAAAAGCAAACAAACTACCAACTAACTGATTCTGATAAAAGCACCGATAAACTCTAACTGATGCATGAAATACACGAAGTGCCCTTTTTTCAAACAGATCTTTCTTCCTTTGAGAACAGGACGAAAAGAAAAATACAGAAATACCAAATCTAAAATAACTCTGTTCTTCAAACTATCTACATAGGCACAACAGTGATGAATTGATGCATATTTCATCATAATACAGGTACAGTTCTACTGACTGGACTACAATGAACATTTTAAATAGCTTTCCAGTCTTACCCTGAGTGGTGCGAAGGTAAAGGGTGTGATACCTGTGTGTAGAAGTCCTGGATCAGTGATGGGTAGCACTGGCCTGTGGTCGCACTGGGGTCGGGCTGGTAGTCGGGCTGAACGATGTGCACAGCCTTCAGCACCATGTCTTTCTCATCCTGCCGAAACACACACTGGCTGAACACATCATCCGCAGACAGGCCGTCCTCCTCCATTTTGCTCAGGCACCTGGATATAAAGAGACATACAGTCAGTGTGCCATCATTTCACTGCCCAGGTTTTAGACATGTTACAGATTCTTACCTGGCAACACTATTCAAAAATAATTTGCCAGGTTCAGAAAATTCTTTATTTAAATCTTACTATTTGGTTATTTGGATGACACTAATGTTTTTGTAAATTTTTTTTTCATTAACAATGGAAATACAATGAGCTACAATTTGCAGAATTGGTGTACAGTCAAACATTTTGACTCGCTGAAAGCTTTATTTCTGACAATTCATTAATCCGGCTCAATCATTTGTTTATACATTTATCTGTGGTGCAGAAAGTGACTGCAGTTCTTTTCCCTTTTCCTCCATGTTTGTTCAGATAGGAAGTATATGGTTATTATGATGGAGTCGACAGCACAGTCTGATCTCAAGTTCAAAGATCACAACGTTGTGACCTTGCTCTTGATGTGGGAATATTGCCAAGATAATCACATAACTTACTGATCTTCTGATTAATTCAACTTAAAAAAACCTGCCTGTCTGTGGGATCATTGTATGACTCCCTTTTCCCCAGATTGATAGTTGCAGAATATTAATTTAAGCATTTGCATTGACAGGCCTTTTTTGTCAGACTTAAGTATGAGTTTGGAGGCAGATGGGCTCCGGCGACATCAGTGAAATGTTTATTTAAACAGAATCTTCTAGAGATCTCAGAGAGCAAAGTCTCCATGAGCCGACTGCAAAATGCAGATAATGCCGACGTTCAACCAGTCCTTGGAATACAAACTAAGGTGTAACAAGATTATCTTATAACTTCATTTTATATTTGATACAAAAATAAGGCCTGAAAATTAATAATGTAAAAAATATTTTGCTTGAATAGATGTATTCTTCTCTTAAGGACCAACGTTAAGGTTCCTCTGGTGGACCTCAGCCTGGGGTATAAATAATTCCTCCATGGAACAAATACAGTTATATGATAAATTTTAAATACTTATAACCCTACAAAGTTCTTTTTATGTGTACTGTGTAATTATAAGTACTGCATGTCCACAGGGGTAATCATCGTACAAACCTGAAGGTACAAGGCCCCTGCCCAACAAAGATCGAGCAGCCTGCCTACATGTTCAATTGCACTGCTCCCTAGAGGTTAACCACAGAACTACAGGACTTAGCCACAACACAAATGTGAGGGAAACCTATTTGTTTAATGAACCTCAGAGGATCGGAAAACTCCGAGTTGCCCTGCACACCTTTCCTCAAGACAATTATAAATAAGAGCAACTAACTACAATCTGGAGAAAACCTTGGCATAGCATCGACCGTCAGAAGTCAGCAAAAAACACAATTAAGAAAACATTAATATTCTGTCATATGCCAACAACTTAAAGTTATCAAGTGCATGTTCTGACATTTCCAAAGAAAGCCAAAGAGGTCAATTTTTTTTCAGTATTTTTGACCATGGCTCAAAGTCTCTTGTGATGCAATGTGCAATTTTGGTCTGAGTAAATGAGAAAGCCTTGAACAAAGAGAGGATTAGTCTGGGCACTGGCAGTGTGGTCCAGAGGAACAAAGAGAGCAGAGAGGTTGAAAGATAGAGCATAATCAGCCTGGTGACTGCTCTGCTGCACCGCGGGGAGCAGAGAGCTCTGGAGGACACGGCACTTACAAAAGGGAAAACTTAAGGGGGGAAGTGTGTGCGTGAGTTTGTATGTGTGTGAGAGAGACAGTGGAGATGGGAACAGATCAGAGGGGGGAGTGACAGGAGAGAACAGCAGTCAGGCCATATTAAGGGGGGGACAACACAGTAAAGCAAAAAGCAAGTTGATAACGACAAATTTGTATGACGTAAAAGATGATAGCAGTGAGAAAGGTCCAAGAAAAGAAAGGCAGCTCGGCCCGACGCTACGCAGAGGTGCACTGCTGCAGAACAACAATGTCACATGAGCATCGGCTTACAGGGATCGATGGACCAACCAGACACCCACCTCCAACCCCACTGCCATGCCACCTGTCCAGCTGCTGCACCAGCTATGAAGGGTAAGGTCCCCAGGGTCCAGGAGGAAAGTGTGTGTGTGTGTGTGTGTGTGTGTGTGTGTGTGTGTGTGTGTGTGTGTGTGTGTGTGTTTGTGTGTGTGTGTGTGTGTGTGTGTGTGTGTGTGCACCTAATTTGACTGAGGCTTTTAAAGCTCTAAAAGAACTTAGTGAGCAAGAACCGACACCGGAGAGAGAAGATTTCATTAAAAAAATATATCCACATTTCTCATTTGTTAGCAGTGAGTAACAGGATTGTCTTCATATCAGCTTAACTCTTGAACGCAGACTGCAAAGAGAGAAACACCTCAACTGGACTGTGGCCTGTGTGGTCAGCTTCAAAAAGGGGATGGGTCTCATTAAAGTGTATGTTCAGCAAGATCTGTGTATCAACATGCATTCAGGTAAATGAAAAACAAATAAACAAACAAACAAAAACAAAAAACCCACTGTGCTCTTTAGTTTGTCTTGCTACGATAATTCCAGTCCAGACTAATGTTCGTTCCCTCAGAAAGAAAAAGGAAAGAGATCAATATCAGCGCTGCACTGCCCGGGCAGAGGGCCAGCTGATTGTATTGGCTGCCATCAAACAAGCTCACACACTGTGACACATGTTGTCTTCTGATGAGGCTGAAGGCTGCTCACATGTGGACTGTATGTGTAAAATATCATGCAATAAGTCTGTGTGGGGGGGCCTGACAAAAAGTCAGAGACATAACAACTCAGTACATAACACTAAACAGTTATTTGTCAAGTTGACCTGGTTACGGCACAGACACGACCGGCTGCTGACGTTATCTGAGGTTATCTGAGCAAAAAATCAAATTACGTGTTTCTAAACTGTTTGCACACCAACACAGGAACTTAAGACATAAGGACCAAAGCCATCTTACACCAATTCTGCACAAATACAAACACATTTCCTGCTTGTACTCATCTTGTCATTTCAAGCCAGACTTTTAGCACATGTTCTAACCAAAACACACAGTTCTTCACATTTAACATTCAGCTTTACTGTTAAAATCCTTTTTGTTCACATGGAGAACACTCTCACTCAGAAAACAAAACTCAAACCACCAATCACACCACTGAACCCTGGTATGATCAAACACCTGTTGCTTTTCAATCAGCAATTGTTACATCAGTAATAATGTCCTGTGTTGGAGATCAATGGATGCCAACTGTGCAGAAAAAGGTAAAGATTCAGAAAGGGGGGGTGGATGATGAGCGAGAGAAAGACGGGCAAGAAGAGGAACGATTATGGCCGAAGACAGCCAGTTTGTCTGATCAGATCTGGACTTCTTTGGATGAACACATGCTCAAAAATGAGCTTATGCTGAGGGGGGCAGGGCTGAGGGTGCACCCAGCCTTTAGCTGCATCACTTCCCATCATCAGGACATACAGAGAGGTGAACAAGCAAGACACTCTCCTTCCTGTAGCACTGCATATTTAAGACAGTACTCATGGATTACTGTTCAATACTGCAAAATAAGCCTCATATATGAATGAAATGTATGTAACAGTGTAAACGGGGGGGCTTCCTTCCTTGATCTTAGTGTATTTTAGTATGAAAACAACAGTTTGTGACATGTTACTGTACACACATACAATATGTACATACACTTTGTAGTGTAACACTAAAAATGCACAGCTCTATTGATAAAATTATAATATTAGGGACAGTGTTTATCAATATGTGAATCAGTGCTGAACTGATTCTCAGAAAAGCCGACTCATTTGATGGCTCGTATGTGTGTCACTTAAAGACAACACTGAATACTGAGCTGGCATAACCTTGTTTTGAATGCAGCTCTAAATATATGTGTATGAGTGATTGCATTTATTTTTAGATTTTTTAAAAGGAGCCATGCTTTCAGAAAATGTGACAGTTATTGAAAAAATACCACAATCCTTAAGTTTATCTGGCTCCTAACAATGTAATTAGTCTGAACTAACTTTATTTACACTGTCAGAAGGCTGGAAAGAATAAAATTCTATAGTAAGCTACAATAATAATTACAGAAATCTCAGCAATCATCAAAAAAAGGAGAAACAACTGTTTGATGCCCGGTTGCCATGGAAACAATATCATCCATGAGGGGAAGGAACAGCAAACGAGAGTTTCAGGAACACTCGTTTCTGTCGGCTCATCACAGGACAGAAACTGTACACTGAACTGTTTGATGAAGAACGTCTTAACAACAAACTGTTTTTTTAAACCGAACTGGTCAGGATGCTCCTGTGATGGCAAAAAGAAACTGTGGCCTTGCAAGAGGAAATCATATCGTCACAACGAGAGCAAACCGAATGAATCACAGACCAACAGCTATTAAAGACCAATATTAAAGTTTTCAGGTCCGTTGTCCAAAAACTAAATTACAGCAGCATGCAGCAGCAAAATAACTGCCTGACATAATAAAAACAAATGCAGCTGATGCTTTCCAAACCAGACGCTTTAAAACACTCTGTGTTTTTCGTTGGAATTCATTATTTTTAGACATAAATGTCCATAAATAATGACAATCATTACTACAACCATATATAAGTAGCTCATGCAAGAACTCAAAAAGAATGTGCAGAAGTGTAAACTGTGAGCGAAGCACGCCCTCTGCTGGTTGGTCTGTGTACTGCCACTTTATTTTGGGGCTACATGGTTTCTTCAGTTTCTACCATGTCTGTTTGTCTCTGTCTGTCTCTGTTTGTGTGTGTTTGTCTCTGTTTGTGTCTGTCTGCCTCTGTTTGTGTCTGTTTGTCTCTGTTTGTGTCTGTTTGTCTCTGTTTGTCTCCGTTTGTCTCTGTCTGTCTCTGTTTGTGTCTGTTTGTCTCTGTTTGTCTCTGTCTGTCCATACCTTGTGACGATCCCTGGAGAGCAGTTGGGACTGCGGCCCATACACTCCAAGGCAGCACAGTAGGATCCCAGATCTGGCTTCAGACCAGCTTCTTCCAAAAGAATAAACACACGGCCAATCTGATTCAACGTGCCCTTTGAACAGAGAGAGACAGGAGGACCATGTTATTTTGCTTCCACATGCACTTTAGAAGAATCTTTACTCCAGAGATATTTATTACCACTAAAGATACAAGTCATACTAAACAGAACACGGTTACACGGTAAATTTGTGAAGGCAACGGTAACAATGCAAGAAATACAGAAAATAGTGTGTTATCTTGTTATGTTTATTAAACCTGTAAGTACCACTGTGGCCTTTCAGAATAATATAATCCCTAATGTTTCTCAGTGGTTGTGACATGTTTACCGCCACATAAAATTCATGATGTAGTTACATAAGTGCTAATTGCAATCATTTTTTAATCCATCAAACCTGGAAAATTTTAATATGAAAAGCTTTTTTTCCTTATTTTTGTAGAGAAATCCATAACTAAACAACATTCTGGTTTAAAATAAATAAAATACAGTTTCCCTCACCTTTTTGGCCCAGACTCTCATGAGGATGTTGTAGATGCTGGTGTTTAGATGTTTGCGGCGGCTCCTGACTCGGTGCTGGCTGAGCAGGAAGCCGTGCGCCCTCTCGACGTCCCCGGCAAACACACACGCCTCCAGGTAAGAGCGGATGCTGAGCTGGATGTTCTCATGAAGACTCCCCTCAGTATCCCCCTTTAGCCCCCCCTGTGGGTTACTTGAAGATGTCCACTTGCTTACTTGCTGGTTTAACCTCTTTTCGAGCTCCTCCACCTCAGCCAGCTCCTTGGCTCTGTTCTCAGCATGAGCAGCAGCTTCTTGATTCTCCTCAGCAAGAATCTGATTTTTGGAGCTCTTCTGTTTTCTTTTAGAAGCTTTATGTGGCAAGGCCTCTGTCGCTGCCGCAGCAGCAGCAGCCGTGGAGGTAATCGTTGAAGAAACTGCAGCATAATTCTCATCAAACAACGTTGTGCGACCTTTGCTCTTCTTAGTCGAAGTCTTTTTAGCTGTGGTGGATATGATTTTATGTGCTGTGCCGGGGAGCATAGAGCTGCCTTTGCTACCTTTAGATTTGGCTGTGGGCTTTTCATTCACATTCTTCTGTAATTTCTGCAGGAGGTGCTGTTGTTTCTTGAGTTTGATTTTGTTCTCCTTTGTTAATTTTTCCATCCAGCGGCTGGGTTGAGACTTAGAAGCTCCTTTAGCAGCAGTCTGTCCTGATTTACAAATGTCCGTTTTCTCCTGGGGGGTGCTTTTGACACCCTTGCCAGACAAAGTCCCTCGTCCAGAGGAATAAGGTTTAACAACCTGCACCTTTGCATGTTGGACATCTAGAACGACATCCGACTGGAGTTGCTGGATCCTGGCCTCAAGCACTAAGAGGTAGAAAAACAAAAGGCATCTGTTAATAAAATCTATGACGACTCAAAACTCAAACAATTACAGGCTTTAAACAGCTGATTAAGCCTAGCAAATATTTTTTACATATTACAGAAACACATACACTAGAAACACAACTGCCTGCATAAGCCAATATGTAATCCACACTTTTTACAAAATTACTCTTCAGGACCAAATAACCAGTTTAACCTGACAGTTATGTGCAAAACAGTTAAAACACAGTTTGAGTTTGCAGCAAAAATGTAACCTATAATATAATCAGAGATCTGTGATGCACCTGTATTTAATATAAAGTTATAATGAATTCTAAAAAGCTACAAAAACTCACCATCTAGCAGCTGAAACTGCTCCAGCACGCGTTTCTTCCCATCTTCTTTCCTTGGGATCACAAATGCTACGTTTCTTTTTTGAAGTTGTAATGGCGTCACTGAAAAAACAAAAACAGGTGTACAACAGGTGAACAAAATCCCACATAAACATCCTCCATTTCCCGATCAGGTACCTGAGTCTTTACGCTTGTTTTGCTGTGTTTTATCCTCCACACACACACAAACACAGGGAGCACCTGCGGCTTTAGAGGAGCTGACTCACCTCATCACCTGAACTTTGGCCAAACATCCTGCTACAGAGGAGCTACACCTGCAGGTCTCCCATTACTGTGGTTATATCATGAGAAATACTTTTAATTACCGAGAGAAACTATAAAGTCTTGATAAAAACTCCTCTTGACTCGCTCCCTTTAACCGCATATTAGCTGCTCTCAGTAACATCATTTAGCTAACAGAAGCTAACGCAGCAAAGTGTTTCTTTAATATTAAAAGAGTTTATTGTCGTAACATTTAAAGAAGGAACAGCTGGTTTAACTCAAACACGGTGAGCAGAAACCGGGTCAAACTTCTCCATCATGCTGTGACTCTGGCTGTGATGTCAATGTGATGCAGGTAACTTCGGCTCACCTGAGACTCGTCTGACGGCGCCGTTCTGCCTCCACGCGCACAGCTGACAGCAGTCCGTGAACGACACGCGAAAAACACACTTTTCAAACAAACTGCGACGGTTCACACACCTGGCGAAGGCACACACTCTGAGCAGCGACATGTTGACATGTAAGAGCCGCGTTATGTCGCTGCTGAACTCTAGGACGCCATCTTGAATCAGACCCGGCTAGTCGCGAGGAGCGATGATCGCGGGTTAAGGCGGGTCAGCCGATCGCAGATTAATCGATTAAGGCTTTCTTAAACATGCTGGTATCACGCGCTGCTGTGTTCTCCAGGTACGGAAGCGCGTTGCATTGACTGGATAGAAAAATAATTAGACACATTATCTCGTAATTACGACATCAGGATCTAAATAAGTATATAAAGACGTGTAATTTCGCAAAAAACAAATAAAAACATTATTTTTATTTTAATTGATCTTAAATGAGGATATTAAACGTTATTGAATTAATCTTTTTTAATTTAGTTGCACAGGGTTTGAGTCTCAAAATTACGGAAGCGCACTGCATAAAAAAATTAGACACCTTATCTCGTTATTATGAAATATGGTGTTTAATTATTATTTTATCTAGTGAATGCAATATATAGGTGATAGTCACTTATTTTAATACTTACTGACATAATTTGACCTTTTGACCCACAGGGTCATCTGAAATATTTACTAAATTGAAGATAATTTCACCACATTGCAAAAAAATATACTTTCTAGTAAACGTAATGCACATTTGCTCATGACGATAAATCTAAAATTACATGTTCAGCTATCAGAAAGTTAAAAATTTATGTATCCTCACAGCTAAATGATTATTATTTATT
>JAPZDV010000021.1:20072257-20095310 GCA_029814665.1 Acanthurus lineatus | reverse complement strand
ATAAAAAAATAATTAGACACCTTATCTCGAAATTACGAGATCAGGATCTAAATAAGTATATAAAGACGTGTAATTTCGCAAAAAAAAACCAAATAAAAACATTATTTTTATTGTAATTTACCTTAAATGAGAATATTAAACGTTATTGAATTAACCTTTTTTTATTTAGTTGCACAGGGTTTGAGTCTCAAAATTACGGAAGCGCACTGCATTGACTGCATAAAAAAATAATTAGACACCTTATCTCGTAATTACGAGATCAGGATCTAAATAAGTATATAAAGACGTGTAATTTCGCAAAAAAACAAATAAAAACATTATTTTTATTTTAATTGACCTCAAATGAGAATGTTAGACGTTATTGAATTAACCTTTTTTTAATTTAGTTGCACAGGGTTTGTGTCTCAAAATTACAGAAGCACACTGCATTGACTGCATAAGAAAAATTAGACACCTTATCTCGTTATTATGAGATATGGTGTTTAATTATTATTTTATCTAGTGAATGCAATATCTAGGTGATAGTCACTTATTTTAACATTTACTGTCATAATTGGACCTTTTGACACGCAGGGAATATTTACTAAATTAAAGATGATTTCACCACACTGCAAAAAAAATAGACTTTCTAGTAAACATAATGCACATTTGCTCATGACCATAAATCTAGATTTACATGTTCAGCTATCAGACAGTTAAAAATTTAGGTATTCTCAAAGCTAAATGATTATTATTTATGTAAACCATACAGTTATTCTGGTAAACTTTTTACTGTTGGTGGCCGATTTCCAATATTTATAATTTATTACCTGTCATTTAACTTACAGGATGTGTATTAATTTAATGGTAACTGAAACTGAAGGCCAACAAAGTTTAATATTAATGGTTTAACTCATAAATGAATGAATAATGACTGTCTTAATATAGAGAACCATCTTCTTTAATTTCCACCGTCGTGTCTGCAGCCGGTGTCCTTGGTGGAAGCAGATTCAGGACATAATGCAGTTAAACAACTGGACAACAAGAAATTTGATTTATCACCCACGCTGTGTAAGACTGATGTATTCTCTGTTTTTACAGTATCTCATAGAGAGAACTGCACTTGTTTATTGCTGAGTATTTCTCAAAATATCTCTTTCTTTTTTGTCTGTTTGGTGGCTTTGTGTCCATGTATTTTACAGCATTCAAAGGGACAGTGAGTTACACATGGCCTACAGGTGGCAGTCTCATCACAGGTAAGTAAAACAGGCCGAGAGGGTCAAACAGGAGATCAGACTGAAAATTAAACAAACAACATATTTAAATCTTATTTAATCCCGTGTATTTATATTTATGCATTCAGCTCCACAGTCAGTGTTAAACACATAGATTAGTTTAGTGGTTATGGCTATATTTTGCAAGAGGTTAAAACTTGATGGCCCGACACTCAAATTTACTACTTGTACCTACTGTTTTTCTTATATGGTCATAAAAATATAAACTTGAGCAGACAAAGTTGTGAACAAGCCTTTCGCCATAAACTGTAAAATTTAACATGAAGTGAAGTTCACAGTGTTTAAAGTTTCTTTTCAGAGCAATTGCCACACACACACACACACACACACAGACAAAAACAATCTACATGTATGTTTTCTCAGGGCCTGAACAGCATTTACTGTTTTACATTTAACGTGGTACTAATTTATACAAACTTCTCATCAGCCGAGGAAAAACACTGCGATCGAGGCTCCATTATTTCCATTCCTGTAACCTGAAGCTGGTCGCACACACATGCAACCCGCACTCACGCTGACTCGACCTAAGTACTTGTCACAGCTGAAGGAAAATTATTGTCTTTTTCTTCTGGTCGACTTTTGAAGTTCAGTGTCTTACAGTTCAAATCGAGTGTGACTCAGCTGCAAATTGAAAGTAAAACTGAATGTATCTCATTCACATCCTGTATACTTTCTGACCCCCAGCAATGTCAGCCGTACCCTGTCATGCATCCATAAAGCATTCTTAAACACTTTAGCAGCCCTTTTGTGTCTCCGCAGGCTGGAGGTTAACACAAGCACTACTTGACAGGGGGAGAGAGAGAGGAGAGGGGGGGCTGCAGAGAGGGAAATGAGGTCTGGGCAGTACATCTTTTCTCAGTGGAGGCAGTGGCTGAGAGCACAGCGGTGGGTGTCTGCTGCTGAGCTGTAGGTGAGGATCAGGAGGTGTTTGTTGCCACGGTTCACGAGCAGGGCCCCTTGACAGCCTCGTTTGATGTGGTTGGCCCCTGTCGGCGGCTGGCTCTTTGCGCTGGTGTGACAGTCATTGCCGGGTGAGTGACTGTCAATGCCTCGACCGACAAAAGAGGAGAAGACAGGCATTCATGGGGCCTGATAATGGCCAGGCCAGGACAAGGCTGCCATTCTCATACACTTTGATCATGTGGATTCTTTTGCACACCTTTGTAGGGGCTGCCTATTTGTTTAACAGATGGAGAGAGCGGGCTGTTTTTGATGGAGATACTTCTGTGTGAGATGCTTGTGTTGGTAAATGCCTCTGGCATGTGTTTGTGTGTGTGTGTGTGTGTGTGAGTGTGTGTGTGTGAGCCACTTCCATGCAACGGTGACCTGTCACCATGTGAAAAAAAGAGCTTCTTAAGGAACCTCACTGTGAGGCTCCACAAATGTGACATTTGAGAAGTCAGATTAAGACAAAAACTTTATTAATTTTCTTTTTTCAAATGACACTTTTGTACTTTAGCCAAACATGCAGCTCATCAACACTTTTCACAATTTACTGTAAACTTCCAGAGAACAGACACAAACATTTATTAGGAAATATTAGTCATCACGTTGCACACTTATGTCCATTACTGTCCATTACAGATCGACAGACATCATCATGATCTTTCAGGTTTATGCACTTTGCCTTTACGGGACTGGTGTGACTCACACAGCTCCTCTTCAGTTTTCCCACACTTGCGTCTGAAGATGGATCCAATTAGTGAGTCAGTTAAAATGTCTAAAGAGATGCCATGCTACTGTAGGATTATTTGCAAGTGTATTTTAATAGAATGACTTAGAAGAATGATGCAAACTTCAGACTTTAATAATGTTAGGTCAACCTCAACATGCACATAAAGCTACTGCACCTATTAGTAGAGTGAAGAAATGCTGAGTCACCAAAGATTTTTAAAGTGCTTTTTCCATCCACACCACCACCCTGTTTGTCCACGGCCTCTGATATATCAGATTAGCAGCGCACAGCTGTCAAATCACGCAAGTCACAATCATATTTCTTTCATCCGACGCTATCAGTCAGTTGTATCTGTGCTTGCTATGAAGAAGTGGGAAGCTCGGATCTCTCAGAACTATCAGCATCAGATAGATGACCCACTTATCAGAGTGCCACTGACAATAGACAATGGTCACGAAGCAGGATATGCAAAGGGCCGTGTCCTCAGTGAGGCTAAGACGGGTTGTTCTGGTCAGTCCTTTAACCACGTCCGGATGTTTGTCAGCCAACCACAGCAGGCAGCTCAGGGATATGAAGCACACCTGTGTCGGGTCTGACCCAACAACACAGGCACTGTTGGACGCACTGAAAGGATAAATTGCATAATCGCTGAAATTATAAGAATTTACTGCCCGTGAATAATACGTGTGAGATAATTTCCTTATGTGAGTGTTGTAACTCTCTGCAGCTTAGCATCTACCAATAAAGAGAAAGTGGACTGTTGTGTATCTGGAAACACTTTTCATTTGAAAAAAAAGGAAAACAAACACCTTCCTACCATTCCAGCAGACTTAAAAGCAGCAGGTCACGGGTGACCTGAAACACAGCTACAAGAGCAAAAGAGGGAGACAAGGACTTAGCAGGCTGGCAAAACAATTAATAATAGGGAGCTATTGCTAAGGGATTGCAGTGCGAGGAGAGAGGTCAGGTTTCAGGCTCTTTTGAAGACTTTGATGGTACAAAACAGGCCTCATTATAGAGATATTATCTCTATTCATACACTTACAGAGCCGCTTGGATTCCTGCTGGGAAAGATTAGGTTCTTCCACTTGAGAACATCCTCGTTGGGTGCCTGGCTCTCACAGTGGTGTTCTCAGCTCAGGGCACACCCACTCAACTCAGGGGAAACTGATTCAATGTAATCCATCTGTGGCAGGCATGCATCAGACATGTTGTGGTAGTTAGAGATGCTAACTCGTTAAATTGCAGCAGGATCTGTTCAGCCAAGCCAGCAGTTTGGCTTTCAGGATGGCAGCGTCGGTCTGTTTTCTAGCCAGTGCAACCTGTTGGTCTAAAGCGAAATATTTCAACAGCTTGAGATTAAATATCCTAAAGGAATGTTTTATTCCCAGAGGATGAATTTGAATGAATTTGTTTAAGGCCTCACTTTTTAATAACACCGAAATAAGGCTGACATTTATGATGTTTTAAGAGAATACTTGAGTTGTGATAACTTGCCGATCTCTTATTCACTCCCATAATATCTGATTCAACCAATAATTTGGTTTTTGACCAATAAATTGCCCTTCAGCCTCAGCTGTATGTAGTGTCCAGAGCAAAAGAGCATATTTTAGCTTGAGCGCAGTTTTGACTCTATGCTAGCATATTTAGCATAAATTAAACTCGGGGTGTCTGCAGGTGTTTGATGGTCTGTGTGATGTGACGTTTGTCCCCAGACAGTGTATGCAAAGGCTTTGTGTTATTGTATCTGCACCAATCTTCTGCACGAATGTGATAGCGAACTTCAGAAAACAGCCAAAACAAAGCTACCATGCATCGCTGGTGTCCACACACACATCTGTTTGGAGGTATAATCCAGGTATTTAGCGCAAAGCACCACTTCGCCTGTGTAGCATCACAGAGCTGTTAGCATCAGTCCTATTTTTTTTTCCCAGGAGTCTCCTCGGTCTGCTTTTGATCTGTTAAATTTCAGTAGATTTTTTTCCTGATTTAATTCTAAGTTGTAAATAAACCAGATGATTGTAAACAGGTTAAAACTGAGCAACACTGAATTCCCAAGTAGTGTTACAGCCTTGAAATCATTTAAAATTCACCTTAGTTTTCAGTTGTCAAAGACGTGCGATGTGAAACAGCGAGATGATGCACTTTCAGACGTTTAACAAAGCGGTGCATTATGTTTGTGTCTGAGCTCAGAGCCCAAACATTTGCTTCCAAGACACCGCAAAGCAATCTGCTGCCACATCTGACACTCACATGAGGCCTGAGCTTTGTTGTTGACCTCAGGGGCACTCTGATTTCTGAAAAGTCGTACAGTACACAGAACGACTGTATGATTTTAATTATGGGGAATTTCAGCAAAGGAGAGACAAATGAAAGGTCCTGAGGGTTCTTGTTCTCTTTCTCCTCTCACTTTCTCTGCTCTTCTTTCTGTTTGTTCTGTCTGTTTGCATGCGTGTGCTTGTTTGTGTGGCCAAAGCAGAGAAAACAAACCACTCACACAGAAAATAATTAGAGAACATGTTTCTCACAGGGCGAAAATAAAACTGCATGCTGTAGTCAGTAGATAAGGATATTATTGTATTTACCTGCATAGTATTTCATCACAAAAGAGGCATTTATGTTGTACAGTGAAAAATGTCTACAATGGATCCAAGGTGACTAGGATACTTTCCCCTTCATTCATGATAAAAATCGATGATTTTTAAATTTCTTATGGGAGTCATTACACAGTCTATTTTTTCTTTAAATAATTTTAATTTTAAGGGAGCAGTTGACTGACTGTATTAATAATATTTCAAATTAAACATTATATTCTCTGTCTAGATGGAAACAAAGTCCTTTAAAGTAAAGAGCGTTTAAACTTTGCTGAGGCTGCATTATTTCTCGTCTCGTTTCTAGTTCAATACCTGACTGTCAGGTGATCAGAAAGACGGATATTTGCAGTTTAACTTCTATGACAAAATATTTTTGCAACTCTCCTCCAAACAATATGAGGCCAAACTGGAAAGTTTCACTGGAAGTACCATCTGACAAGCCAGCATCTGCAACAAGTCTGCCTCAATAAGAAAGGGAAATGGGGGGGCATTTTAATCTAAAAGGTATATTTTCATAGAGATCATGAGATATAGATTAGTGCTTAGGAACAAAAACAAAGAATAATTGTGTAATTAACTAATAAGTTTGAGGTTAACCACGCCGAAGGAGCTCCGTCGCTGCTGGAATTTTATTTTCTTCAAATTTTTATTTGTATAAAAAGCATTTTGTACTTTTGTTCATCCAGTGAAGGCAAGTACTTTCCAAATGCCTAACATGACTATGTTAAGAGATATTATTTCCTACTGCAGAGCCAATAGAGAGAGAATAATATAATAAATCAGTCACTGAGCCAAGCCTGCAAACACTCAGATGTCCTGAAACTATCTACATGTTCCCTGTTTTATTTTTTATTTTATTTTTTTTTTTTTAAATTGGAAACAACTCAACAACATTTAAAACTAACAAAAAACACATTCACGAGGCTCTCCATCCCTCTTTTGCTCTTCTTTGTTTTTCTTTCTGGATTCCTTCACTTCCAGTCGGAAAACTCACGCAGGTGGTGACGAAAAAGTGTCCTGTATGCAGAACAGATTTAACTCTCAACAACTGAGTCGGGAGGAGAGAAAAGACAAGTGAAAGACTGAAAAGTGGATAAAACCAGAGGAAATTAACAGACAGAGCAGGGCAGCATTGATTAATGGAGGGGGAGAAGGCTGGTTCCTACCAAGGGCCCACACAGATCTGTGCTAAAATTAGCTTTGATGAGGAGCCTGGTGGGACCAGGACCAGAACATACCAGCGAGCTGACGGGAACGGCTTGGGAAAATTGGGGGAAGGAGCAGGGAATTCGGAGAAAGAGGTGACTGGTCTCTTTCTCACAGATTTTTATGGTGGTAAGGTTTAAATGGGGCTAGGGGGACAGCAAGTCTCTGGGGGCAATTAACAAGCTACTGAGTGTGAAGTGACTGTCATCCTCTGTGAGCACATGCTCCTCAAAGACACTTCCAGCACCGGACAAGTGTGGCCTGAGGGTGGCACTCATAATTGAAACCGGGACTCCTTTAAAAGGGGGTAATTGCCGCTGCTAACTGGACAGCCCCACTCGAGACCTTGTGTATCGTCTCTCTCTGTACTCACTTTTTAAAATTCTCTCTTTTGATCAAGTTCACACAGCATCTGTATTTAATTACGAGCAGAGCCGTAGATTCACAGATCGATACGACTCTCATGTCTGAAATATGAAACCTGAGCCGCGGGCAATTAGCTCAGCTAAAGACTAGAAACATGGGGCAACAGCTAGCTTAACTCCACATAAAATACACCGACCGAGTTCCTCATCAGACACGTTTTGAAGTAGCCTTCATAAAAACACTAACTAATGCTAACTCTCATTCTTAGCATGGACACAACTTATCTGCACGGGTTTCTCTGCCTGCGATGCTTTTCGAATTTGTGATGTAGCACGCCGAGTAATTTAACGTTAGATTTTAGTGCACAGACATCCTTCTAATTCATCAAAGGAACTTGAAAACACCTCCCTTAACTTTTCACGGAAACAAGCTAGTTTGGTCAAGATCTGCCATTTGACAAAAGAAAACTAAAATAAGAAAAATGCATCTTTAAGTGGTGGGAATCTTTAGCACTTTGTATGCTTTTGTCATCCGTACAAAAGCAAAGTGCAAACAGGACAATATTTCGGGGTCATGCGTGTGTGGGGTTAAGTGCTGAGTTTTTCTTGGCCAGGAATATTAAATTTCCTGAGTCTTGCTGGTTGCTTGCCTGGATTTTTTTTAAACCTTTGGATGGAGCCAGACTAGCTTTTTGGCCCTGTTTCATGTCTTAATACCAAGCTAGGCTAACCGGCTACTGGCTGCAGCTTCTACTTACCATACAAAGTATGAAAGAGGTGTCAATCTACTCAATTTTCTCAATCATATGACAGCAAATGCCTAAAAACAAAGAGCAAACACTGGGGAGGCTGAACTTTAGTGCCTCGTCCCAATCAGGTTCATGAAACAGCTTGTAAAAAACAGACAAGAGTGTGAGAAGTCACAAAAAAGGTGTTCTTCATTTCCGTCCTGCTCTCCCAAATGAAACGGCAAAGATCAGAGAGGGTGTTTCCTTGAAATATTAGCACAGGTGATCCTAAAGTCTGTGAGGCTTCATCTGGACTAACTCTGCCGACACTCCTGCAACCTGCTCTGTGTTTGCGACCGCTTGATGATTCAAACCAGCAGCCATAAAAAAAAAAAAAGGAAAGGCTACCCTTATTTGCCCCATGTGGCCCGGGAGAAGAAAAGAGAGCAAAGGTGTCAAAAAAGGGTCTCCTAGCTGGTTCACTGACAGTAATGGAGCTGATACGACGGTGCAACAACGTGCTTTACTCTGCACATAAATGGGAGACAGTAGAGGTCACAGAACAGGGGAAGGATGTAAGTCTTTCCAGGTGTCTGTGAACAAAAACAAAAGACAGAAAAAAAGGAAAGAGGATAATAAAATCCTCAGGTGAAAAGCAAATGACTTGTTTCTCACAGAGTAAACTTTTTTTTCAGAGTGAGCAGAAAGGGGACGGTGCTTGATGCGAGCTTTCTCATTTGTTTGAAATGGTTATGAATGAGTGCGATGGCCCCACCCACCCTTCTCCTTTCAACCCCCTTGATGCTGGCCCTGCCCAGGATAAAATGCAGGACAGCTCAGCCAGTGCCTCCACAGAAGAGAGGGCTGACTGACTGACTGACTGACTGCACACAGCAGAGCGTGAGGCCGTTGACTTGCTGCTTCGCTGCCCCGTGCTGGCTGACACACACTCGCTGCTGACACATGCACACACACTCTCACTGCCTCTCTCTCTGTCGCAAACACACACCGGCTCTCTCCCTCCCATACTCACTCACTTGCTCACTCCCTCTCTCTTTCTCTCACACACATACACACACACACACACACACACACACACACACTCACACACACACACGCACACAGAGTCAGTAACCAACCTTCATTCAACTCCCTCTCAGCCACGGGTCAGCAGCTCAGACAGGCACCTTTCCTATTCAGCTGGAAAGAGTAGAGCATCGCAAGGTGCACACACACACACACACACTCACACACACACTCACACTCACACACACACACTCAAACAAAAACACATATCTATACACACACAGACAAACACACACACACACATACACACACACATGCGCAACCTCATATATCCCAGGACTTTATCTGTGGTTCAGGAGAGAAGACCTCAGTCCAAGGAGGAGAACAAACAGAGAAACAAGGAGCAACACCACAGGAACTTTTCAAAGCTGGATTCATAAGATCACCACACTCTGTGGGAGGATTGGAAGAAGCAGATCTGGAAAAAACAAGACTGAAGATGACATCTGGAGGAACTTTGACAACCTTGTTGGTGTAGAAAGGCCTGCTGCCAGCCTCAAGTGGTCATCTGTCACATCCTGAGGATCTGCTGTGAGTGCCATTTCCCTCCCTTCTCGCTTCAGGACTCCCACCCTCTTGTCATCCTTCCACTGGGACATCTCCCGATCATCAGCATGCCTACAGCTTGCACAAGGTGCACCTTGGGAGTCTGACCCACCATGTGCAGATGGACGCCGTCCGTAGTTCATCTCTGTCCTGAACCTGCCCTCGGCACCAGCGCCGCTGCAGCCTCTGCCGGGCGACCCTTCCCCCTGCCCAGCGCAGCCTCCCTTTGCCTGGCATGCTTCACCCTGCTCCTGGTCACCGCTGGCACTGCCACAGGGGCCTGTCCTCCCGGGGTAGGGCATGAACCCCTACAGGTGCTGGCGAGTGGCCTCAACTGTTCATGGACGTTGGAAAGACACACTCGCAGTTACAATCACCTAGAGGGCGACGTCCGACTACGACGGCTTTACTCCGCCAACAAGTTTTTCCTCTGCATTGACAAAACTGGCAAAGTTGACGGCACTCGGCGGAAAAACTACGCAGACAGTAAGTAGCTGGCAAAGCCAGAGTTCATCCGAGTCCTTTATCTCAGAAGGGTGTTAGGTGCCCCTGTGACGTCTCACTTTTAGATTTATGGCTGGACTTTCTTATCTGCTCACTTTTACAGCAGTCTATAGGAAAACCCTGTGGTTATATCACTGCTGAGCTATTTATATTGTGTTTGGAGCATGAGACAGGCGTTGCTAGGTAAGAAGGGAATACCCTGGTGTGGATTTAGGGTTCTCATGGGACAGCCGGCACAAGAAAGCCGACTTGAGGAGAGACATTGGGCATCAGTTGGTGATACAAAGTAGGCTTGGAAAAAAAGCTTCAGTTCACTGGGGATTAACTTGTCAAAACTGTGATGAGAGGGCATCAATTGTGAGTAGCAGGCATACACAGAGACATTTTTCTGTAACAAGTGCAAACACAGATTCATGTGTGTGGCCTGCAGTTCGATTGGTCTTACATAATGAAACTGCAGTTTCAGTCAGATTTAAACGTAAAGATTCGAGTTGGGCCTTATGCAACTGTACATCGTGTTTTCTGGCAAATTGTGCACGCAGCTGTAAACCTCTTTAGAGATTCCTATGATCTTGGCTCTCCCTTACAATCTGCCTCTTAGCACCTGCTTGACAACACTCCCGGATGATTTGTATATAGTTCCATATAGACCGTAGATATGTTATATTGTGCTGGAAAGCCTGCGATGTGCACCTGATCTGCGGAGCAGGGACACCCGAGAAGAGGCTGATCATAAAGCAGCCGTCCCTCTGCGGTGTATCTATCAATGGGTGTCTTTCAGATGCTTGACCAGGTCAGACGAGCCGACTCAGCCAATGATCTGACTTCCTTCTCCATTAGTCACTGGCTGACTGACTGACTGGATAGTCCTTAAAGACGTTTATGCCTTTGGCGGTAATATTTATATGTTTGGTTGTTAATGCCTTTTTTTACACAAGTGGGTGAGTCAGAGTTTTTCCATACAGCTACTGGGGGCAGGAGCAGCTGCTGTGTCCAAATTATAGGCCAGTCTGTCTGTTGCCACTGTTTCAAAAAGCTCCGAGCTGCAGACTGCATGACATTTGTTAACCTGTCGGGATTAGTCACCTGGCAGAATCTTTTGAAAACCACACACACTGGTAGAAGTTCAAGTTGAGATGAATTATTGCTGTGTTAAATCTGGACCTGTGGGCTTATCCAAGTTCAGACATTATTCTCTCATATTAGTGGTAATATATGTCAGCCACTATAATAAAATATTACTCCCAAACGTTGCCTGAATTTGACACTTCAGGGTTCAAGAGTGGTAGCACTACCAATTTGGCAACATGAGGGAGGTTGGATTAATGTTCATAGTCTTTGGAAAGCAGCGAACGTTCGGATTGTGAAATTCATGCGTTTTCTTGCCATGGTGCTGTCATTAATGGTTAGGTGGTTGCAGTAGCTCTCCATGAAAAAGTGCGGTCCCCTTAAAAGTAATGTCCTCATACACTTTAGCCATCATCTTCTCATTTCCTTTGGTGGAAAGAACGATTCTTTCTGTGCTCACACAGAGCGAGGGCGTGTACCTGCACCCCGAGCCGAGCGCCGTGCCAAACCGGCGGTCATGTAGATCTTGTGGTCAGTCTGTGGTTGCGCCTCACAATGGGGCAGATCTGGTTTAAGGCCGTTTTGAGGTCTCACTGGGTTTCTGTGGGAGGCTACCGTTACTGCCAGCACATTAGGAGGCTTTCAATCAGACTCACAGCCTCCTGACCCGCAGAATTTCTCGATACTGATACTGTGGCCATAATATAGATGAGGGTGACAGAACAAGTGGGAAGTTGTACATATTTAATGACAAGAGTGCAACACTCCCGTTGGTCTCACCGGAGAGAGAAGACACTTGTTTTTAGGATTTTATTAATCTCTTTTTTATTATCCTCTTTCTGTCTGATGTAAAACTTCCAAAAATATCACAAAACCATGCAGACATATGCTTGAATGCTTTTAAAAACACATATATACCCACATGGAGACACAGTGTAACATAAAGTTTTGCCCGGCGTTGCTTAACCCAGCTGAGATCAGGGCCGTCCCGAGCCTGCAAGCCACTTTCATAAAGCCTGTCCAGCAGACCGGCCAACCCCCCCCCTCCTCTGTCCTCTGTGTTGCCCTTACACTCTTGTCGACACAGCTATATTGCCCCGACAGCTCTGCCTGCTACACCCAAGCACCGGCCCTCACCTCCACCCCACTCAGTTTTTCCAGCCCCAACTCCCAACTCCCTCTCAGGTGCAAAAACAGTTGGAATTAGTCAACAGGCTCTCTGCTGCTAATTGAGGCTGGAAAATATTGTATCAATCCCAGTAGAGCAGGGGCATGGAACAGCTGAGGGAGAGGTGAGAAACTCTTGGGTGGATGGATGGAGGGATGAAAGGATGAGAGAGCTGGAAAAGGTTGAAAGGAGATAGAGAAAAATGCAAAACACACGAGGTAAATAAATGAATTTATGTATTTCAGCGTTGCGTTTAGTTAATGAGGAATTAACAAGTGCTATGACGTGCAAAAATATTGTACAGAAGTTTTTAAAATGCCCCACTAGATGTTAATAAAGGACAAAAAAAAAAGAGATGAAAAATGCCTTTTGGGTGATGAAATTTCAAGCGTTCATCAGCAACAGACAGGACAGGCTGAAGGCGTATCACTTCCAAGTGTTTTAAGAAAAATGTCCTGTCTTGTGAGCACACATGCGGAAATATACCCAAACACGCTCTGAAACACACACAAACAGCGAAGTTTCAAGTATCTGTTCCTGAAGTTTGCCATCAGAATGCAGCATGCTATACGCTTACAAAGACTTTACTGCATTTGTTAACCAAAGCAGAGAGAGATAGAAATCTTGCGAGATAAATGACGGCTCGGTTGTTATCTGACTGCAGCTTGTTAAAGCTCACGCTCTAAATATAGATCGACCTATAATAACAACCTTGATCATTGTACTTGCTAAATATAACTTGTTGAAATGGCCACAAGAAGACACGGAGTACAGAACTTTAAGGAACCGAAGGGGAGGGCTTTGAAAATGTTTTTCTTTGGACGTATGGCAAAGCGGCGAAGGATCGAGGGGAAAAACACACCCAAGTGTTTACAAAAGCTGCAGAGGCAGGTACGCATCATATCCTGTCCCGGGTCATCGGTCAGAGCCTGCTAATTAGACAGCACAACAGCTGCGTGGGCACACCCAGCAACTGTTTCAGGATCAATTAAACAGCAAACCATAACTCTACGTGCGGTTGTTTGACACGGAGAGTCGAGTGAATGAAAGAAATACTCAAAATGAAATGACTTAAGTCAAACTCAATTAATGCTTTCAAGTCGAGTGATATTTTATGGCTTAAATTATAATCCTGTTTGCTTTTTATTCCCCTTTTTCTGTTTTGTTTGAGCATTCTCTTGGTGTTTTTGTGGCATGCCACACACTAAACATATGTATTTTTTTGTTGTTTCATTTTTTTTTTCCATTTTAAAGGACAGATTTTTTCATTTTGGGCGTGTGGAGGTGAGGGCATCAAACATTTGTCCCGTCTCCAGGCAGTGACAGCTGTTCACCTTAGGAAATAAGGTCACCTCTGCACGCCACTATGATCGCAGAAGTCACTCGCTCCGTTCTGCAGCCGTGAAGCGCTCAGATCCAGGGTGTGTTGTGTTTACTGAATTCCCCTCAGTGTGCAACATCTCGCTGTTTGATGTGAGAGTTTTCCTAGTTCATGAGTGAGTTTTGTTTGGCTGTAACCCATGGGAAGAAAATCTTTCACCATATTGAAATATGTTGTGGAAATTATTCAAACTTGTTTAGACAGGGGGAAACTGTCACTCACCGAGGAGAGACTGACTTGAATTTTAAAATGCTAAAAGTCAGGACGAGTGCTGCAGACAGATGACTAAACCCACCCAAAAGATTCTGACCACAGCATCAGCTGCTTATTTTATGGATCAATTAATGAGAATTTATCTGGAAATATGTAGTAAAGTAGCATTGAATAGACCTTCTGAATATTCACCCTCTGCTCCTGCTATATAATATGTACAATATATTAAAACAGAGGACTTTACTTTAATCGGAGCCCTGAAATTCTATGAGCACAAAGCACTATGGAGCTTTATGTTAGCACAGTTTTTTCTTTAAATTAACATAAACTCACGGTCAAAAAACAACACCATGCAGCTGCACCACGCCACTTATTTCCACCATGAGCTCAGCATATTATGCAGCATTCAGCTGTGGGACAATGGCACACACAAGCCAAAGCAACAGACATGACAAAACGTCTGTGTGAAATGTCATTTTAAAGGTGTAAGTTAAGTTTACTCCGTCTCAGCCGTCCTACATCCTCACCATGACTCACCATTAATCCTGGTGGAGCTTTGACGGGTACGTGTGACTGGATCAACAGCACCGGGGCTGGAGGGGCTACAGAGGGAAGCACCTGGCCAAAGGAAGTGCTTTGGTGTTTAGAATCGGGAGAATACACATGTTAATGAGGGTAGGAGAAGGGCTGGGGCGTGCTCTGCTCAGTATTGAGGTGGAAATTAAAGGCTAGAAGAGTGCTGGAGCGTTTCCCGTTGCTCATTAGGCATTATGTAAGGTTTCCTCTGGGTCATCTCAACTGAGAGGGAATTCGTGGACATTTTGGATGCCAACGGGAGGGTAAAATCCCACGAATCATGCATTTATTAACCCACCCTCTCCAATAAGGACATTACATGACCTTAGCTTGTGAAGAACAAATGAATATCAACCCCTTGCCATTTGTTCCTCGTGTTATGGGGCCAAAAGCTAAAGAAAACATCGCTGGCACATGCAAACAAGTTGAACACGCATGTTAAATCTCACAAACACCCACAGATGTGCATAAAAATGATTGCTATTAAAAACACTGAGCACTATGACTGTCCTGGGAACACTGCAGGACATAAGTGTCAGTGTCATCCTAATTAGCCAAGCATCCCTGTTTTCTGCCACCGGGGCTTGATATCATGAATGGGCTCTAGAAATGTAGCAATTAGTAGCTAACAACCTTTAGCAGTCTGGCTGCGGCTCCACTCTGGGATTTACTGGGTTCATCAACAGGTTTATAGAGTCTGACTTTGGCTCCAGCAGCCAATTCTGTTATAGCGTCCCACAGCTCTGAACATCCTGTGGGTGTGAAGGGAACACAAAAGAGAAGACTTCACATGCCAGTAACCAGAGACTTGGATCTTTAAGCCATTGATAAAAGATGTTTGCACTGATGTGCTAAAAAGCTTCTTAAAAGCAGAGAATGACACCAAATACAAGCTTTAGAGCACCGATATCTGAATAGTTGGGGTAAAAAAAAAAAGTGTGAACATCAGAAGATTATTAAAAAGTATAACAGAGTAAGACTGAGGTTGGATTTTTTAAATAATCTTTAAGCCAGAAAAAATAATGATTGCCTCTATTTTCCATCTTTTTTCCCATGAACAGACCATCCAAAAGCTACTCACTCGATTATTTAGACACTTAATACATCATTGTAAAGAGCCACAGTTAATTACAGTGTGGCAATGTAATGCTGAACGTGGTCACAGCCAGGCAGTGAGTTTTTAAAGTGGGAGGAAAGAGTTTGGCCCTTTCCTCATCGCGGACACGTTAGCGCTGCTGCTGCTGTGTGCTTTCATGTGAAAAGTGCACAATGATTATTAATTAGATCAGTTGGGAAAAGTCGGCCAGCTAGTCTTACTCATGCGGCACCACATGTTTGAAATCATTCGAGAAAGAAAATTCTCACCCAGGAGCAGCTGCCACTCACAACTCGGACCTTTTAAACACACACACACACACACACACACACTGACGTAATCAGCCCATTGAGTCAGGGGAGACAGGTCTTGCCTCAGTCCTAGATAGACCAAGACAGATTAATGGTTTTGTTTTGACCCTCGCAATAAAGCCTCTCACCTCCCTGCTTGAACTGAGCCAGACATCATGTCTTGGAAGGCGTTAAACCACTGGCTCAGGAATAAAGAAACTGAAAGAGAACCCCTGCCGAAGAGAGGAGAAAAAGAAACAACTTGGCATCCTTGTATACAGCCACGGCTGACTGACTACAGCTACAAAAGTTTAAAGGTGTTTAAATTTAACTTCATATCACAAGGAGCCTGTGAATAGGAAGCAATAACAGCAGGAATGCAAAGCACCTGCTGCCCTGAAGATATTTGTCCCTGTAGGATTCGATCAGGATCATAAAGAACACACCAGAAGGCAGAAATATCGGGCATGTGAGTGTTTCTTATCGAGGACGTTTAGGTAAATCAGGGCTTCCCCATACTCTAAACTCCTGTAAAGCTGTGAGCCACAGGAGCACGTGGGGTCCGTGAACTTTTACAGACTTTAATCTCTGTCAGTGAAAAACATCTCACACATGCTCACATAAACAGAGCGACCACAATCTGGCTATAAATCTGTGTGGCTAAATATTGACTTGGTGTTGGGCAATCAAGTCATAAAAATCTAGTATTCTCTGCAGAAGTGTTAAAATGTAAATTACTCCATACACCTTTGTTGAGAAACGGTGCCGCTCACACTGAGATTCATGACTGGAAATGACATGTTTACTGTAATGATTTACTCCATGCAGCAAATAAAAGAAAGTGCACTACAACGCTTGCAAAGATCATATACTTCTTATCATGCAGACATTACATCATGCACTTCTGTGCTGGTTAAGAGCAACTATAAAGAGTCTATAGTCACATTATCTGCTTTGTGAGTCTATACTGTTGCTTGTAAAGAAAACCTGTTTGATTTCAAACATATGATCCAAAAAGGTCATTTTGTTAAATAACAAAACAAAAATACAGGAAAAGTGAGGGGACCACCAAGGTTACAGTGGTGAATATAAAAACTGTGCTGCTAACTTGTCCAAAAAATGCCACCTACATGTAATTAAGAAGTCTATTAAATTTAATTGATATTTTAGATGCTTTAGTGCAGTTACAGACTTTCTCTCCTCCCTAAACTTACATTTTGAGTGTAATTCATTTGCAAAAAAAGAGACGAAGCACACAAGTTAATGATTAACTATGTATGTGACAGATTAGTCTACAGACGCTGTGTTGATATTATTATAATCATGATTTACTTTGGCCAGCATAATCGTGTAGTAAAAACCTGGTATGGTGACAGCCTTTGTGCAGGTAGGAAATATTTATGTAGACTGTGTACATTCAAATACATGAGTCAAAACATAGAAATTTAGACCATATGAGCTAATAACTGGATGTAAACTGGGTCCACTTATCTCAAAACTTGCAACTTAAACTAAAACCGATTAGATTAAAAAATAAAATAAGTTGCATTTTGATTGGTCTTGGATTTAGATGACAACAGTCTCAAAGCAATCAAACAATCTGGAAGATTTGGTTCCGGTAGTTTTACAACACCAGGAGCTGTTACACTTTGAAGATCATAACGGAGCAGGCCTTGGCCGGACTGAGTCACCGTGTTGCAAACGCACTTCCTGAAAGACGGATAATTAATGCAAATGTGCAGGTCTAAAAACAGGGACTGCGTTGCAGGTCTGTGCATACCAACAGTTTGAGACCATCCAGTGTCTCCTCTCCAAACTCTATTACACACATGCACCCATACCTGCGTTTTATCTCTGAGGCGGTTTCTCTAAACGAACATGAGCAGGATGTAAGTATCGTGTCAGGGCTCTTTGAATGTGTGTGTACATTCATAACGCATGTTCCTGTGTTTATACTTGTGCCATTGCAGGAGCATGAAGTGAACTCTAAACTGAAAAAGATGTGCGTTTTCCTTTCTCTAATGGCTAATATGAACCAGACCTTACCTTGCACTCAATTCAGACACACGCGTAAGTGTGTGTTTGCACGCATGCACGCTGACATGTGCGAGCTGGCGTGCACGCGGGGGTTTTTCCCGTCTGGAAGGCCATGCTCCTCATTAAAACACAGAGGGTGGCATAAAGCATTGCGGTGACACAGTTAAAGTAGGACAGTATAGTCCACACCTGACATCAGGCCACTCCTGCATGGACACTAAGATCTTTGTCCTATATGCAGCTTTTTCTTCTGAATCTGGCTGCTCATAAGAAAGTAGATGCAACATTATTGCATGCATGATGAAACCCCCCCTTTTGCATCTGTTTACATTACTCACAAAGAAAAAATTGCAGTTACAGTCAAAATTTCTAATGCTTACAGCTTGCAGTCATGCATAAATCTTCAAATACATACAAATAAGAACAATAAAAAGGACTTAAGCTCCATCTTTTCACAGATTAGCTGCTGCGATGTGACTCCGTACCCGTTTCTCTTCATATTCATGCACACTTATCTTTCATCATAATCCTCTCGTTTCTTTTTCTTCTTATCCGTCTGCCCCTTTCTACCTATCACCATCCCTCTCTCCCTCCTGTGTCTCCATTTCCCCCTCTCCTCCCCTGCAGTGGCTAGGGTTGGGGTCAGGGCCCTTTGGCCAGTGGAGCAAGTGACAGCTCTGACAGGGCCCTGATTTCACTCTTGTGCCTTCTGTCACCTCTCTGTGTGCCCGTCTCATTTTAATAATGTAAATATGGGGCAGGCTCAGGCCAGAGAGAATATTCTGTGTCCGGCTGCTCACTCTCTGGAACCTGGCTGCACACCTGAGCTACACATGCAAACACACTTATGGTTGGCAGTATTTTCCGAGCTCAGATTTGGGGAGTTTTTCAGACTGCTGTTGTTTGGTTGTTGGTACAAAAACTACAAGCAAAAAGCAAATTCTTCTGTGCAGAATTAAGACAATAACACACAACAACAACCAGTCTCATGACGAGACACTTTCATGACCCCAGAAATGATCCCAGAGTTCATTTCTCTTCTGTCAACAGAGCCGGCCCTTCAGAGGTGTGGCATGTGGGACAGGTAAGAAGATGGCTCCCACTGCAGGTGTCAGAGTTTAGTCTTAATGAGCTTCTGTTGTTCCTCTGACGCTCTCATGCTTTCATGTTTTCTTGGATCAGCACCAAAGTTCCCACCATTCTCTGGTTCTCTGGATTAATGTGTTGCTTTGGCTTCTAAATATGTCCAAATAGTTTGTTTGAGCTGGTAAATATTCAAATAATTTGTTTGAATTTCCCCTTCCCTTTTTAGATTTTTACTTTATACATATATTACGTTCCTGTCAGAAGAGATTTATCTGTTTTTCACATTTGGATTCATTCGGTCACTTCCTTTCTCCAGTCAACAGCCACTAAGCTAAATGCTGAGGATGATGTTATTTTGTGTGACAGAGCCGGGATGAAGGGGAAAAAGTTTCATTGTTCTAGTGCCTAGCAGAAATGTCTAACACTCACAACATTTCCCATGATGCATCTGGTTAGTGCCTTTCATTAAGCCTGCCTCCCAAATGCCCACTTCTTACAGTCCTCAGATCAGTAACTTGTGCAGCCTGTTTGCTGTTTCAAAAGTTACCCTGATGACATCAGCAGGGTCAGATTTTCACAATAAAGCTCCTCCACAGGAAACTTTACACAACTGTGCTTTTACACTGAAGTGCGACTGCGTAGTGCTTTTCATCGTAAATGAAGAGCCCCTTTCAAACTGATGCGCTCTAATAGTTTTGAGATAACAATTAAGTTTTGGTTAAAAAAAAATCTTCAAATCTAAAAACTTCTCCACTGTGTACACTTTGTGCTAACTAGGATATAACATGAACACAGAATTAGAAAATATTTTGATGTTGTCAGCTAGCTAGCCAGCGCGACTGAAGCTAAATACACAAACACACAATGTGTGATTGTTTTCTGAAGCTGATTGCCACTTCACATACATTCAAACACTCGTCACACATTAGAGGCTTTAATATATTCTACAGCTTGCTTTAATCTCATCAAACTCAAATCTAATTTGAAAATAAAAGCGTTTTTTTTGAAAGTAGGCACTGATTTGTTGTGGTTGAAACTGGCAGAGAACGCTGGTTTGCATCAGATGAAGATGCTCTTCAGTTTTGGATGGAATGCTCAGAGAAGATGAAATTAGGGAACTGTAAACATGACTTTTGTTTTCCCTTGATTATGTTTCCACTCAGGGTGGCTGATTCTGGTCCGGACAGCCACCCAAAACCAGTCGCAGATGCAACACGCCAGCTTAATGCAATTTAGTGGCACAGTGGAATGACCTCAGTCTAATGTGGATCCCACAATCCCAGCCACCGTTCCCAAGGTACTAAAGTGCAGGAAACTGCAGAAGCCATGAGTCACAAAGCTCTCGGTGGACAGATCTGTTCGTAACTATCTGTGAAGTCTTTGATAGTTTGCTGTTCACTTGTTACGGATGTGATGCATGATTTGGAGGCAGTCTGCCCTCCTTGATTAAAGAAAAGGACTCTTGGTTGGTAAATTACAGCCCCCTCAGCACCACACAGGCTCACATGAGTGCTCTGTGGGCTTCGTTAACCTTTTTCACCTCTGCTATCCTTCAGCGCCACTACACCGGCTCTCCACCCCCCTCCTCCTCCCTCAGGTCCTCCTCTAGTGTTACCTTTTCTGTCTGGCTTGCCCCCATCATGCTGGTAAATTTGTGGTTTGATCAGCGGAGGGTCTTCAGCCTCTGATTCAGCATCCTGGAGGTCTCCAACGAACTGATTGATGTTCCACTGCAAACAATCACATGTCCAAGAAAGTTAGTGTTCAGTGGTTCGACTGCCGTGGAGGGCATGCTGACAGGACACGCAGGTACACTCATTACTCTCTGTTGGGAGATCTGTGTGTTCCTGTGTGTGTTCCTGTGTGTGTGTGTGTATGTGTGTGTGTGTGTACTTTAAGATCACTGCCAGACTCTTAACTTGTCAAACTGAAAATTTCTAGAGTTTCTTTTTCTTGGAGTCCTGTCATTGTTTTTCACTGAACTCTTTGTACTCACATTCAGCGGTATAATTTTTGTTTTTGACAGTGAAGTCTTTCAAACACACATAAAACCGTCCTCCCCCCTTCCCCCCCCACACACACACCACACACAAACACGGACATATCCAGATGTGGATGTCGGAGCTTTGGGTCAGTCTGTCTGGGGATAAATCAGACAGACTAATCTGTCCTGTGAGGGGATGGAGGGTAATTGGTCACATTTGACCCTCGGCCTCGCGGACTGTGGGAACGCCGGCTTTATCTAGGAGCGGTAATTGGCTAATGAAACACTTCCGCAACTCCTCCACTAGATTGTCATCCACCGGGTTGGGACTGGGTGAGGCATGTGTTGTGTGTGTGTGTGTTTTTGTGCGAGTGTGGCCGGCGAACGTGGCCAAGAGGCATGTGTGTGCGGGCGAGAGTGTGTGTATCAGTGCGGGCAGTCTCGAGAAAATGGCAGGATGCGGAACTCCCTGTGGCCATCTCCACGACGTTATCGGCAGCATCGGCCTCATGACGCCTGCAGCATCGTGGTTGCCATTACATTTGAAATCTCCTGCTCGTAGTAGAAACGCTTAATGCAATTCAAATCAAATCTCTGGCCCGAGGCGGCGCTCTCTGTGTGGTGCGTTCAGAGTAAAGCCGGGACGTGACTGAGTGCGTTCAGCATCGATGTCGTATTCTCGGTATCGCAGTCGAGGTGACGCAGCCTCTTCTCATGTTTTATGGAATTTTTCTCATGTTTTATAGTCGCTCTTTGTGATAATTTATCTGGGCAGAGTCGTGCCCACATCAATTGAGAGACATGAAAACCAGGGTGGGGAGAGAGAGTTGTGTGGGGGTGGGTGTGGGGGGGTATTAAGAAAAAAAAAAAGGCTAAAGTTACGGTGGTGAGACAATGTCTCTGAGGTCCCATCAAGTGAGCCATTCATAGATGCAGGCCGACCAGTTTGTGGAGCCAGGGAGACACTGCGATAGAGTGGGGCCCAGGGTGGCCTTGTCTTTTTGTCCCAAGCTGACCCCTGCTCTCCCGCCTGGCCTCTGCGCCCCTCACCTGGCCTGTCCCAGCGTACTGGTAACAGGATACCTGTAATTTGCTCTAATGGCCTTTGAAAGACCTGGCTGGGCTAATCCCTGGAGTACTTCTCCCAGCAGCACCGTATGAAAGGGTGGGGGTAAAAGGGCCGAGCGCGAGTCCTGAAAGAGGACCAGCCTCTGGATTGTGTGTGAGAGAATGTCACCCCTTGCGGCCGGGGCTGGGGCCAAGGGAGTGCGGGAGTCAGCTTTCAGCAGATCACCACCATGTGGCTTGTTCACAGGCTCAAAAAAACTTGTGGAGAAGTAGATCGTCTCTGCTTTACACCTCCCTCAGTGGCTCGGTCTGGCAGGCAGGGGGGAGCAGGCAAAGAAACAGCCTGCACACAACTTTGAGAGCGTGTACTTTAAATTGTTTCCAGATTTTTTGGAAATTTTTGCTAAAATAGTCCTCCATGGATGACATTTGCTCACTAAATAATGGCAGAGAGTGATATCGAACGCTGCAGAGCTGCAGGAGGAGCATCATGTTGGTTTGATGCAAAGTCAGATTCCAAAAAACTGTCTGACTGAGCAGGTAAACTCACAGTCAGGTGTTCTCACAGAGGCATGAAAAAAGTTTCAACAACAACAACAATAATAATAATGATAATAATAAAAAACAATAGCAGAGATTTAATTGAACAGACGGAACAATATCATAAAGGGTCTCATCTTTAATCTCGTTCCTCCTGAGATTTGATGGAATGTGGGAACAACGAGTGATAGGAGAGCAGGGAGGACCAGCCCTCTGCCCTTCTTTTCTCTCCTTTCTCTCTGTTCTTTCTAACCATAATGCTTTTCTTTTGGATGGGATTAGCCGCATGCACGAGAATGTACCCGAGGTCCTCGACATTGTACTTTACATAGTCATATTGAAGTGGCAGCACATATGCACGCAGTGTGTACGGAGTGATTTAAAGCACGTTAAGATCTGCGTAAGTTCAAGTGTGTAAAAAGGAAAAAAGGGGGTGCAAAGAAGTTCTTTTCTTTTCTTTTCTCTTCTTTTAACGGTGTTCTTTTTAAATTTGGTTTGATCAAATCAAATTTAAGTTGAATGATTCCTCCCTGCTGAGGAATTCAGAGCTAAATTAGGCAAGAAGAAC
>JAPZDV010000021.1:20046787-20061753 GCA_029814665.1 Acanthurus lineatus | reverse complement strand
ACATATATTATACAAAAAAAATGAAAAATGAAAAGTACATCAAGGTGACACTTCAAAGTGGATTTTTTTCAGCACTTTCAACCTGGCCTGTTTCTCCCGCAAATATTTTAATAACCCTCAACCCCAGACAATAACCAAAGACAAATGTAATTTTGCTGATGGGCTTGAACTTAAAAGTCATTTATGGATTTGGGATTCTTGCATAGCAAACAGTCTTTTAAAAGTTGCATATTGATCTATGAGACTCTGCTGCGAGCTAGCAGAATCCTGTTTAAGGGCTAATATTATGTTATACAAGACTGGTGCATAGACATGCTCGTCGATACCTGGTTCAACATTTTAGGTTGCATCTTAGGTAATTCTGTCAACAACCCTAAGTTGACACCACTAAATTAATTGATTTAGTTCAAGCAGCCCTTTAATTTCAGACTGAAAACTTCCACTGTTTTCTGAAAAAGGCAAACCAGCTACAAAAATGTATTAACTACAGACATCTGGAATATCCTTCAATGTGACAACAGACACTGACCTTTGTGTAACTCTGGGAAGCTGGCACAGCAGGAGTAGCAGTTAGCTGTTAGCATGCACTCATGCTATGACCTCCTTAACCTCTCGTTCTCCCCCCCCCTCTAATCACAGGTGAAGTATAACCCAAGCTGCAAGTTCAAGGAGCGCATCGAGGAGAACGGCTACAACACGTACGCCTCCCTCCGCTGGAAGCACGGCGGCAGGCAGATGTTTGTCTCGCTGAACGGGCGGGGGAAACCAAGGCGAGGTCACAAGGCTCGACGAAGGCACCCCTCTACTCATTTTCTGCCCATGCTCCCATCGTAGCTGCCCAAGTCTGAACTCTGACCAGCAACTGGGGGGGGCTCACCTGCCTCCTCACACTAGTGTTGATTTAGCCAAGAAGGCGATCTTTATTTTTATTATTCCATCTTCTTGTCACATAAATGTACATTTGATGAGGTTTGTAACATTTGTAGAGTTAGTATAATATGTACTTTTAAGTTATTTTCTCCATTTTCTAATGATATTCAGTAATACAGTCCAGTACAGTAGAATTGTACAATCTTCGGGCATCTGTCTGTGTCTGAACTGCATGTAAAGAGGTGTCTGAGTGACTTTTTAAGACTGTTATAGAGGACTGAAAAGGGACAACAAGACTAGAAAAAAATAAAGTATGGCTAACTGGTTTGTTATTTAACCTATTTTAGATGCTCAGCTAAATAAAAATGGAAGCACAGCAAAAACATACGTATATCTAATCAGTGATAAATGACAAGTATCACCATTAGAAAAAACAGCAACTTTGAAATAGGTACAGATTAGGACCATAGCTATCACCAAGGAAACTGAGGTTACATCCCATATGTTTTTGTGCAATTTTGGGGAGATTCATTAATTAAAAACCAAGCTCATTTTCAGCTGATTACACTAATTTTGGTGTGACTTTCTTTAACTATGCTCATACTTTTTTTTTATCTCTATCCCATGTAAAGCATCATTTCAAATATGAAAATTTCCCTTACAGGGTTTTTTAAATGTCCCACATTTGAAATTTAACTTAAAAATCAAAAAACTACACATGCAACACTGCTTTATATTTGTTAAAATTCTATACTGACACATTGTTTTTCACATATCAAACAGCTTTTCACTGACTTTACATATTTATAACATGGAATTTAGACCAGCTTTTTCATTAATCTAACTACTTTTATGTCAACAAAAATAAATAACTGAATGGAAACAGGATTTTGTTCACTGGAATTAATGTTCATTTATATGGTGTAAGCTGGTAAGGGCTTGATACAACTTAAAAGAGTTACCAGTAAAAAAATAAAAATAAATGAACAATCTAAATAATGAAAATGAAAATAAATGAAAATTTGTGAGAACTATATGAAAGACCTCAGTGGTCCCTAAAAGTGGCTATGGTCCTGCAAAACATGTAACATCTTGACTGCTGTCTGGGAAAAACTGTACTGACAATGCTATAAGAGACTCTTATCTGCAACTGAACTGCACAGATCTGATGAAAATCTCTACTGACTCAAACATTTTGTTAAAAGTACTATCTGTATATGTCTATATGTGACAAGAACACAACAGAAACTAAGCTAATTACTGGGATAACAACCTGGATTTTCTGAAATGAACTTTTTATTTTTGTGCATGCTTCTGTCAGACTTCTCCCATCCAACAACCCGCGGCTAATAGATTAGCAATCCTATCAGAAGAAAAGCATCGTGTCTCATGTGATCTCTGACTCTTGGTCCTTAGTTCAGTTGTGAAATGATAACCTATTAACCAAATGTCTCTAGCAGAAACTTCATTAATATGTACACAGTAGTAAATGGTTATTACATACTGCCTCTCTGTTAAGTCTTGCTAACATTTTCTCAAGGCTGTTGCTAATAGAACATTTAATATATTTAAAACATTTTGTACTCTTTAACTGTTTGAAATTGATGTTTATTGTTATTGTCAACTTTTTGTGTTGGATTGTAGTCATACTGTTAAAAAAAAGAAGGGAAAAAAGTAATCGTAATTCCATGTTCAGCTCAGTTTCTATGGTATTACTACTGGATATTGGTACATTTGTGATCCACTTACCATAAACAGCTCTCAGCTATAGGCCAGTAATCGTAGTTTGTGTATAGGCCCAAGGTGAAGGTCTCAGAACAAGAGTCTTTGGATTAATTTCAGCAAAGTGAAATCGTTTGAGTGCCTTGGTCCATGCTGAGTTTGGTAAACTTCAATAAAAAATGTGGGTAAATTAAGAGTCGTGGCTCACTCCCTGATGCTAGCAAGCCTTTTTCTGAACCGACAAGAGCAAGAAACTGGCATTTTAATCTCGTCTTGTGCATGGCACTGATTATTAAGTGCTGGTAACATCTCAATCAGAGCGCTGCGACTTGCTCCCCCTCCTCATCATAATCATGACAAAACTCACAGCAGGAGAGGCGTTGATGTGGAGGACCTCCCCGTGTCTGATGAAAGGTTCGCGGTTATGAACTATGCAGCCGAGCATCAAGGTCATTTACACACAGATGAGCCCTCCAGTGGCACAGGAGGCCGCTCGGTCTTTTCAGTGAACAGAAAAGAGAGAGGCATGAATAGTGGCTGTTTAGGGTGAATAAAGGCCAACCTTTCAGCCTGTCATAATGTGAGATTACTGTGACGGGGTACATGTCTGGTCAGAATGGCGTTAAGTCACACTGTAGTTCAGCTCCAGAAGTCTGGGTGCAGCACAGTATGGGGGGTCTGACAGTAGGCTACTGTTGCCATGCAGATTCCCTTTGTCCTCATCTGTGGACCCTTAAAGGGATTGTGACATTTAAGTGAAGACTACTGTACTTGTATTTGCTCTCCTTCTTTTTGTATTTAACTGTAACGTTTAGTAATGTAATGAAAAAGTTTGGCATTTTGGGAAATACGATTATTCGCTCTCGCTCTTGGGGTCAGATGAAAAGCTCAAAACCCAATTCATGTCTCTACGCTGTGTATAAAGCTAAAACTCGCAGCTGGCTAACTTAGCTTAGCATAAGGAATGGAAACTGGGGGGGAAATGTCTGGCTTTGTCCAAAAATGACACAAACAACCAAACAGTTCCTATAAAACTCACTATTTCAAATGTATCTCGTTTGCTTTGCAAATACAGAATTATCGAATGATAGTCGCTGCTCAGCCAGCAAATATAAAAAGTTACCCATTCCAACCAAGAAATACTACTAATAATACAAATCAAACCCCCATAAAATAATTTATTTTTCGTTTTAAGTTTTTATACACGACTAAGTTAGTAGGTTCCCTTTGTTTCCAGTCTTTGTGCAAAGCAGAGTTAGCTAACCACAGTTGCTAGCTTCATACGGAAAGGTAGCAGTCCTATCATCTCACTTTCAGCAAGAAAACCAATAAGCATTGATTCCCAAAACCTAAAGTGTTTTCTTCAGGTTTTACTAAAAGGTTTGATTCAAAAAATCAAATGCGTATGATATAACTTTTAGATTTTTTTTTGCTTTCTAAATAGCTGGATATCTGTATAAACTGGCTATGCAATGCAAAGTACAGCGAACTCAAGATTTGCAGGTGTATCACATGATTGTTATCCAACCGTCAGCTGGCACAGACACTAAAACATGCATGGCACAAAGTAATCCCATTTTCTGCCTGTTCTCTCGATTGACTCGCCTTTTTGTCAGTGTGTCCTCCATCTTTTCTCCTCTACCTCTACGCTGTCCTCTTTTAACCGTCCAAGAATCCCTCTCCTTTCTTCTTGGCCTGAGGGTGCGACTGGCTGTTGGTGCCAGTTCCAGGGACACCAAATGGGAGCTGTAATTATCATTGCTCCACTACTGTCCTGTCAGTGTGCTCGCCAGCAAAACAAGAGGGATCCTTTGGAAGTCCTGATCAAAAGCTTTGGCCTTTGATCATGGAGCAAAAGGAAAAACCTAAACACTGTGCAGAATCAACGAGGAATGTCCCAAAGAGAGCCCCAGAGAATGGAAATGACAGCCATCCAGAAGACATCGTCAGCTCCTCCTCTGCTGTGCTGTGTTGATGTCGGGGGCACAGGTGTTCAGGCTGTATTTTATCTGACCGGTGTGAGCAGAGAATTGAGAGAATGAGTCATGCAATGATGTTGTTGCTAAAGTGTCACCTGTTAGGCTGCACAACAGGTCTTGTCTCTACGTTTCTGCAAAGATTTCGTTAACAAGCTGGAACAGACAGAAATGTCTGCACACTCATAACATGATAAAGAACAGTTCATCCTCACGTCAGCCCGTCTGTGAAAACACTACTCAGAGGAAGGTATTCTAGCATGACCCAATAAAAATAGTGTTTATAGAGAAGGTTACTTTGACTGCTTTAAAATTAATTTGCAGCTGAGTGACAGAAAAAAGTAATAATAGAAGCCCATTTTGAGGGCCTTAGCCAAAATCTACAGGGGCACAAGTCATGCTGCTTCAGCGACAACAAACCACAGCCTCTGGAACCTTTGAAACCCTGTGTGGTCATTTTCTCTCACAGTGACTGAAAAGAACTGTGGTGGGTGGGAAAGAAAAAAAGAGCCCCTCGCCACTCATAATACCAATCTTATGTATGTAGACGAAAATGGGAGGGATGGGAGGGGTTGGGGGGTGGCAGACGGACTAAGGCACAATTTTAAAGCGCTTATTGAATTGCCATTACAGCTCCTGAGACTAATTGTGGCTGTTGTGTGTCTCTCGGTGGCCTAGGGGGCTCTGGAGTGGCCCTGTATGCTCTTACTCAGTGGGGTTTTCAAACCGAGTGGCCCTGAAAGAGAACAGGACCACCGTAGATCAATGGCAAACCTTTCACTCTTTCACAGGCCCTCGCTAATCCTTCTCATTTGTCTGCCATTTGTTGAGGCACATTCACAGTTCCCTGAATTTAGGATTAGGCCTTGTTTTGTTACAAAAACAGCCCAAGTTATAATGCTGAATAGATGGACTAAAGGGTGGACGACAGATGAGTGTGTATGTGAGTTTGCCAGCATGTGTGCATGTGTGTGTGTATACTTATCAGGTATGCACTATGTATTTGACCAAAATTCATGAGAATACAGAATCCATTCAGGATTTTGTCTTAATTTTCATTTCAGTGGCACTTGGTGCAAAAATGAGAGTTTGCACTTTTCTTTTGCAGAAAATGTGTTGTAACTTTTGCAGCACTGATGCACGGAGCTGCAGAATCCTGCACTGACGTGTTTGGTACAAAATATTGGTCTTCATGTTTTCCCGGAGATGAGAGTTTATATCTTAGACTTTAAACCTTCTGGATTCAAGTGGGTTTATCATTACCTCGTGTTCAGAATTTGAACACCCAGAATTTTAGTGTTGGCATGTTTACATACAAGGTCAATAAAGTGATGCAAGTGGGCAGGGACTGACACATATCGGGACAGAGTGCAAATGATCCACAGGTCAAATTTGCAGTGATGATACGGCAAAATGTCGCCTCCAT
This sequence comes from Acanthurus lineatus, assembly GCA_029814665.1. Taxonomy (NCBI): domain Eukaryota; kingdom Metazoa; phylum Chordata; class Actinopteri; order Acanthuriformes; family Acanthuridae; genus Acanthurus; species Acanthurus lineatus. The sequence goes on along the minus strand of JAPZDV010000021.1, from coordinate 20,055,759 downwards.
TCTTGTCAGAATTTCCTCTCAGAAATGAATGCTCGAAGTTTAGCTTTGTTTAAACTTATGCAACTTTTCTTTACATATACAACACTGTAGGGAATTTATCTAATGTACTTGCACAGTAATACATCAAGTGAAACAGATTTTCCAGAATCTTTGAGCTTCTTTAAAGGAAGCAAAAGGAAAATCCCAGAGTTGCAGAGGTTACAGGTTTGCTAACTTGATGAAGGGCATATTCACATGCTTACTGACAAATGCCTTCACTGTCCTGTGTCTCTGCATGAAAAAATATTTCATAAGAGAGAAGAAAAGCGTGAACAAATTGATTCATCACAGTCAAATACCTGCAAAGAAAACACAATTTCACTAAAATTGCAGTGATTCCCTGCAGTCTTGAGTCTTCTCCCAATGCCACTCTGAACCTCAGAGTGTGGTTGGACAGCTTTGGCACCGTGCAGCAGAGCCTTCAGACTGAGGCCTTCTCATCACTGAGTGGATTAGTGTTCATGTCTGAAGCCACTTACTGGACTTTACAGGGCTGCTGAGTGGCACATGCGCCACATTTCCCCTAAAGCCCTGCCATGCCACGCAGCAGGTATGTGGTGCCGGCCGGCCAAGCCCCATGTCAGGCATTCTCTGGATGCCTGCAGTCGTGCCAAACAGCAGGGGACACGGTGAAGAGATGGACGGAGGGGGTGGTTGTGTGAATCCGAATGAAAGAGGAAGAGCAAGTAGATAAAAAGTGTATCTTTACATGTATGGATGAGCAATATCATATTAATGTAATATTATATTATATTATATAAGCAAGATGCAGAAGTTAGGGGGGAGCAGAAACATTATTGTAGTGTGAATGTATCAGACTGCATTGTTATCCTGGAGGCACAGATGTCCAGAACATTTAGCCAGAAAGTGTGTCCAACAAAAGGCAGATGAAGTAACTAATTGCCTTATTAGCAAGAGTTAGATTAGAAAGTCAATATTACTCTGCAGCAAAAAGCAAAATTACAGCCGGCAGAGATTTAGCTTAGCTTAGCATAAAGCCTTGACACAGGGTCAAACAGCTCGCCTCACGTACTTCAAAAGTTAAAAATACCTAGCCACCATCACTTCTTAAGCTCCCCAATTAACCCATTGTAAAACTGGAGTTACATAAACCAAAGTGTAAGTGTTTCTTTGGTGGTTATGGAAATAGCCTTTGGCCTGTAGCATTAGCCTCACGCTGCATTCAGTTTGCCTTGAAATTCAGGAGACAGAGACAATGACACGTCACTGATTTTCCAGAACATTAAGTCAGAAAACAAAAAGTTATAGGAAGCAGGAAGAGAGGTTTGTAGTGAAAAAAATACATTATGAAAAACAGTAGAGGCAATATGGACAACAATGAGAGCAATATTTATATAAAGAGAGACAAATAAGAAAAGAAGTCCTGATAAACATTAGCTTTCAGCACTGTAAATTCAGGTAGCCGCCATCTTAAACTTTGAGGTTGGGCTTTGTGACATTCTTCAGACTTTATGAGTCAGAAACTCGACTTCAGGGGGCGTGACAGCTAAAATTTCCAACTGGGAACTCGGAAATTCTGACTTTCCGGGTTGAAGGGAATGCACCATAAATTCCTGGAGTCCTGGAGAGTGAGGTTGCTAAGCAACCAGTGGAAACTTAATATTAAATGAATGTAATGTAGCATGGAAGTTATTTAGTTTTAGCAAGCAGAACTTTGGACAGGGCCAGGCTAGCAGCGCCTGCGCCTGCTTTCAATGATAATCCAAGCTAACACCCTGCTGGCAACAAACCTCAGTTTCGTGTCCAGTTAGAGCTGGTGTCTGCTGTCTCTCACGACTCTCAGTGAGAAAAACAAAGGTCAATATTAACCTTAACATTTGCCTTCCTGCAAGATCACACACAAAATAACTGTAATCAGCATTAATTACTGCAAAAAAGTAGAGGCCAGTATGAGGACAAATGCTACACTCAGCATTAATATAAGAGGCCAAAAAAATGCAGACTATTTAGTTCCCATTGTTTAAATTCTGCTGTATAATCTGCTCTATCATGTCAATTATTGGAATAACATAATTATTCTTCTGTGTTAATTGTTTGCTGTATTGTTTGCTCTGTGTGACATGACTGTAATTTTGAAAGACAGGTGTCGGCAGCACAGGTATGAGATCAATAGATCTCTGTGTCACGACTTTTTGTGATGCAACAACAGATTTTTACTCAGACGATGTTGCTGCTGTGTGTCACTGAATGGGAGAAAGAGAAATCTTGCTTTTACATGTCGTGGATCCAGTAACTATCATGCTAATGTTTAGTGGCTTTGGGTGAGTTTTTATTCAGTGTATAAAGGTTGCACTGCCTGTGTGACTGTCAAAATATAGGAACATAATGTAAATGTTTAAAAGCAATGAAGAGTTGAGAACATACGAATAAGAGATCTCTGAGAAGGTGGTGGCAGCTTCAAGGGGCACAAAACATTTCCTATATAGTTGGGCCAAGTGAGGCAAGCCTCATGCTGGCCAACGTCCCAGTCAACATCATGAGGTTGTCTTTGGCTTTTAATGACTGGAAAAGACCAAAGTCAGTTCCGCTTCATGCAAAGTTTTGCCAATGCCAAAGCCTATCCACCCTGCCCCTCAAGCCCCGCTGTGTGAAGTAATTCTTCATGCCAGTGAAACCAGACAGACTCTGTGTTTTGTCACTGCATGCATGGCGATATTTTTTCAACGCTGCGGTTTTTTAACTGCATATATTAACAGGTGGATTTTCTTCCTTGAAAGCAAAGGTTTCTCATATACCATGTCAAATTCTGCTTTCTTTTTCCTGTAAGGAGGCTTGAGATATTGGATTAAAACCTGTGGACTGTATGAGACAATCAGCAAGACTTGCAGATGTCAGTTTCCTCTGTCAAGATCTGTCATCATGCTGTAGGAAAAAGAACTTGACACTGGCTGGAAAACTTCAAGACGCCACTTTCCCTTTAACCGAGTCTGTAAAGGAACAACGTTCCGCTCAAATCCTGGCTTAAATCAGGGGTTTAAACAAACTGTACACAATATTTACTTTGTTATATACCATGGACGTATATGTGGACAGTTTTTGGAACACTCACGGTGAAATTTTGTCCTGAAGAAATCTAGCAAGACAGCTGTGTCTAGACCAGATGTGAGGTTCAACAGCAGGCCTAAGACTAAGCCCTGAGGGACTTCAGACAAATTCCTCTGGCTCAACACTTCCTTACATTTAGGTCGGAAACCCTTTCCAGTGTCTTCTTACACATTACTTTTGTGTGCATAACTTGATGTTTCTGTAGCTTCACAGCAGCTCACATACAGTCACTGTACCATATTTATATACACTAACAAGCTGGAGTAAAATATGATGACAATATAAAAAACACAGACAGATCAATCTCGACCCTACTTACATTATGTCAAGATAAAAATAAACACTACACAGAAGCTCTCAAGTACTGTGCAGTTATTTCTCCCATCCCGTCCTGCACTCCTCCAGCCTCAGCACCAGACTCAGTGGCTGCAGCCGGGAGAGGTCGAATTGATGGAGCTCTGAGCTCTGAGGTCTTATGTTTCATCCCTAAACCAGGAGGATTGTAGAGTTTGTTGTAGTTGTTTAGCAGAAATTTAGATTTTAAGCATTTTGTAAACCCAGATCGTTCAGCAGCACCACATAATCAGACATCAGGCTGATGGCTGCCTTCCTTTGCAAGCTGTATTGATATTAAAATGTGTGAAGCACAAAATTAGTTATTGTTGATCTTTTGGGGCTTCGCTGAATGCTCACATGTCAAACCTACGTCATACTTTTTATCTTCTGGAAATTACAACATATAAATGTCTTTTTCTGGAGAAGGACGGCTTCTTCTGATTTCATTTTTTATTTTTTAAACGAGCTTAAAGTCGCAAACTGTGAGATAAACCCGGTATACTTGTAGTTGGAGGGCATGCTGACTGTTTTGCTTTAAATGAGGATATTTTATAGACAACAGAAACCAGACAGCTCAATTTGTGACTTTGCATTAGTTTTGCATTTGATGGAGAAGTGGCACCCTCTGGTGGTCAAAAGGCAGAAACCATTTTAAAGTCTTGTTGTGTGCTCTGCTGCACTCTGCTGGTCACCATGAAGTACTGCCCAAAGGAAGAGTAACAGCTCACATAATGTATGTCAGACTTAAAGGCATCCATATGTTGATATGGCAAGACAAAAAATGAAAAGAAAAGAAAAAAACCCAAATGTTTAAATGATAATTTAAATGTATCTATGAAATGTTTTTTTTAACTAATTAAAGTTTTTGAGAAGTTAATGAATTAGTGTGTATGTGTGTGTTCTTCTGCAACATGACTGTGAGGGTCTCAAACTGTATTTCAACCATCTAAAAGCATTCATCCAAAAGATGGGTCAAGAAATGAAGTTATATTGTGAGAAAATCTGCACAAAAAAGATGTCTATTTGTTTTTTTTAGCAGCAAAAGTTAGGTCCCACCTTGAGCCCAATAATATTTGAAGATGCATGCAGCTCTGAAGCTGTATTTTAATCAGTTGTGCCTGCTGATTCACTGTTCTGATCTAATTCAATGCAAACTGTTGTGTTATAAAAGGTTTCAGAGTAAACTTGACAATACAAAGCTTTCAGGAGAAAGATAAAGTGGGTATTCTCTTATTAGAAACTTTTGACTGTATAGCTCCTCAGCTCCTCTAGACAGACTGACAGATGGGAACTTGCTACCTGTTATCGTTTTGTTCATTCAACAAGCTGTAGCCCAACAAGACAGTTATGTTATGGTTATATTTTGGGTAAGACTGTAAAGGTAGAAGGCACAGCTGAGATAATGTCTATAACTTTGAATCAAACTGTTTTAGTTCTGCCCTCTTGTGGTGAAAGGTGAAAAAACAAGCACAGTTCTGTGTTTAAACTGACTCTGGCCCTTGCTGTTGGGGATGTGATGCAGGTTACGAGACATGCTGTTCAGTTTGAACTTTAAAAGACTGAGTAATATCCCTCTTAAGACTGCTGTCAGATTTTGATTAATTAGTCTCATAAACATGAACTGCTACTGGAAACTTATTGATCTTGTTTTCAAAGGCAAAACAGCACAAACTCATAAACTGGACAATAAGTACACAGCAAACCTTCATTCTAATACTCTATTTATCTATTAATTGATTTTCATTAGTAATTAAATGAACCCAGTTTAAAGAGGACGAAGCAGCCCTGAACAAAATATTGTGACTGCAAGACATTTAAAGTGTCAGATATAAAAGACAAAAGCTGTAAAAGAGAGAGGGAAAAGCATTATTTTGAAGGACTAATGTCAAAAATGCATTTCTGCTCATTTAAGACAATTCAAAGTGAAAAAGAAAAAACAGGATGTGACTACAATCAAGGTGACAACCACAGTGGTGCTGCATGCAAAAAGCTGTATAAAGGGGTCTCTGAAAACTCCTGGACGGCAGGCTGAGTCGCCTTCGCTACGATGAACGCTCTGCACAAGTTCTCGCTCTTCTGCGCTCTGACATGTTTCGTAGGAAATGGTAAGATTACCAGAAATGATCACTATTGAGAAGCTAAAAAATGAGATTGAACATAATTTAAGTTTTGTTCTTCTGCTTTTAGCACTTGGGAGTGATATCATAAAAGGCAAAGAGGCCAAGAAGTCGATGTCGTATATGGCCTCTGTGCAGACAAAGAAACGCCATGTCTGCGGAGGATTCCTCATCAGTGAAGACTTTGTATTAACCGCTGCACACTGTGCTGACCAGTGAGTTCTCAGTCCTTTCCTCTTTCAGGAATGATATATTTATATATTAAATAATTTGGTTTATTTCCTCATCTTATTCATGCAGGAATCCTACAAGCGTTGTTCTTGGCACCAACAATCTGAACAAGGCTGATGAAACAATGAGATACACCGTGAAGAAATGCAAACACCCATCTTATAAGAAGCTTGCGTCTGGAAATGACATCATGCTCCTCAAAGTAAGTAGATATCTCTTCCGGTCAGAGTCCCAGGTGACATAATTCAGATTATTTGCATTCATTTTAAGTTACATTCTATTAGGTTAAATGCATGAGAGAAAAGGTCATTTCCTGGGAGGGTAAGGGTTAGGGTGAGGACTGTCAGAACTGTTTGGTGCAATAATCACTGCCAAACATAAAGCTAATAATGTCAATAATCTTTTGCCAATTACTGCTAAAAAAAAAAAGAATAGTGTTTAAAAACTCACCTGAGTAGATTCAAAATGTTCACGACACATTTTTTCTTTTGGGTTTGCTGTAACTGAACTGCTGAGACTGTTCAAATGACAGATCCAACTCGACTCAGTCTGACTTGACTCTGACTTGGCAAAACTTAGTAAAACATTTTGGACCTCTGAATCGTCACTGTTTGGGAGCCACTCTGCATCCACTGCATGTATTCTGGTGTCTTTAAGGCCCTTTCACATAAAGTCTCCTTTCCCCCCTCAGTCCTAAGATGGCAACCATTTAGTTTCTTGGCTCATAAATCATAAACATTCTTTAGTTTCTTAGTTAATATCACAAGTTATTAATTTTGTGCAGCTTACAGTTTAATATTTTGGAAGAGAAGTGGAGCATAAACTGTTTTTCTTCGTCCTTATAATTTCATGTTCTCTCTTAAAATACTAAAACTTGAAAGTAATATATTTAGAGTTCTAAATCTGTGCACACCATGTACACCTGAGGCAACACAACTCTCACATTTTACCAGTTTCACCTTCCAGGAATTATTTGTGAACTTATGAAACCTTTCTGATTTTCTGGTTTCATGTCTCTAGTTGTCTCGGGAGGCACGCCTGGGCAAGAAACCGATCAAGCCCATCAAACTTCCAAGTCCTGAAATGAAACTTAAAGAAAAACAGAAGTGTCTTGTGGCTGGATGGGGTGTAACAAAAACTGGACAAGAGGCCGTCAAGCTGCAACAGGTGGAGGTTCCTTTCATCAGCTCAGAAAAGTGTAAGAAATTGTGGAAAAATATCCTTCCCGACAAAGTCATCTGTGCAGGTGGATATGGCACAAAAAAGGGATTCTGCCAGGTGTGTTGAAATTTCTGCTAACTGGTTTATGAATTACAAATGGCCGAAACATCTTCGATACAGAATTAACGCATAAAGCCTCTTCCTCCTTACAGGGTGATTCTGGCGGCCCGCTGGTGTACAAAGGGAAGGTGGCAGTTGGTATTGTTTCCTTTAACAACAACAATAATTGCACCTACCCAGATCTGCCCAACATCTACACCGACATATCGAAATTTCTTCCGTGGATCAATGGGATTCTCAAGAAAAAGGATTGCTGAGCAGAACAAAGTCACAAATTGCTTTTTGGATCGTGTTTGCAGAACTTTTGATTGTATCATGAAGGCTTTCCTTTTCAATTTGGTATTTGCTTCCATGTCAAAAATGAAAAATGTGTTAACTTTCTGTGATGCTAGTTGACACAAATGCATAAAAAATATTCATGAAACTGCTTAAAGTCATTTTTAAAGTATGACTTCTGGCCTTTTTTTTCTCCTGTCCTATCATCACATTTGGTGCAGAAATCTCACCTCTGTCTGCATGTAACGCCGCAGAAATCTTCTTCCTGTTTGTGGTTCGCTTGCATAGAGTCCACAGTTTCAACAATGGAAAGATAGGTTTTCGCTTCTTGTAAAATCTTTTGTATCTCTGGTCGATTGTAACGTCAAAAGACATCACTGCTAATGCTGCCTGTTATCTGATAATAAAGTAAAAAACCAAACAAAAACAAGTTTGAGCTTTGGTTTCATGTCTGTGACTGAGAACTCGGGTGCTTTAATCTGCAGCAAGAAGCTGTGGTTACTGTGGCTCATCAAGATTGCCTCCAACTTCTGAGAAACACTTTTTGGGTTGTGGGTGATTTTATGCAGATCGAGCCACCAAAGATACTCAGTGGTCTGTCTGAGTTTACTGCACCATGCTTACCTTTAACATTAAAAAAAAAGAAAAAAAATGAAGTAGGGAAAATAGTTTTATATAAGTCCATATAAAACAGCATTTAGCACAACAAACATGGAGAATTACAGTGATTCAGGCTTGATTCCATTCAATAGGAGAAGATTATGGTCTTTTTCAACACCTTCAACTGAGCAGACAAACGTACTCTTTAAACTGCATGCAGTTGCTGAGCAGTTTGCTGCAAAGTGCCAGTTGCACAATCTGGAGCTGAAAAAATGTTTTTGAGTTTCCTCTAAGTGAATAATTCTAGCCATGAGGACTCTAATCACAGTATTTTATGGGAATGAAACAAGGTTTGAGGTGGTTCACACTGCTGTGCCATGCTGATGCTGGCTAGCTAGCTAATCTTTGATGGATGGATGTCATTATATTGATTGGTTCAGGTTTATTTAAGGACACATCATTCAACATGGTAGCTGGTGTTTTTTAGATGCGTTTGAAAAACAATCTCAGATTAACAGCAGTGTCGTTTCATAACTTAAAGGCACTTCCTGTCATGTTTGTTTGCACATGGTGGCTTTAACACGGCCAGTTGGAGCACCAACACATAGGGTTGCCAACCGTCCCTTAAAAAACGGAATCTTCCCGTATTTGGAAACAAATTTACGGGTCCGTATTGAGCTGAAACGGGACACACTTAGTCCCATATTATCGTGAGAATCAACAATAGTCTATAAAATGTCAATGGATTTAATGAATTATGGGGCGCTTTGTATTAGATGTTACATCAAATTTATCTCCCGCCTCTCCTGCTCTGTGACCAATGAGCTGACAGCACCCTGACAAACAAGTATGACAACACAGAATCCGACTCGTCTCATTGGTCCAGCTACTGTCGCTTGCGAAAAAAATACCAGCACAACACAATGACATAAACAAAACACCATGGAAGCGGACAATTCACCTTCGAGCAGTCACCTGGCGACTCCTCCCGAGAAGAGAAGCAAGTTCACAAGTTCTAGTTCAATC
>JAPZDV010000021.1:20014385-20036822 GCA_029814665.1 Acanthurus lineatus | reverse complement strand
TGCATTTATAGACTGTAACTTCTTGGCTATTAATTATGCTATCATAGTTATTTTTATTATTATTATATTATGAAAATGTATAAATTAATTCACAGTTGTGAAACTTCAATAGGGTTTTTTTTAAAGTTAAAACAGTGGGTTTAAGTTGAGATTGTATCTGCCTCTAAGATAGCGACACATTATCGAGATGTGGATCTTGTGGCTCTTGACTTTGTGTTACATAACAGAAACCAGAAATAAGGGTGGATTGCAAGGTTGTTGAAGTTTTGCAAATAGGAAGTATTTCAAGAAACTGCAATAAACTGTTTTTTTTGTGAAATATACTCGCTAACCCTGAATGGTTGGGTTGGTGGTGAACTTCACCAGCTCTAGTTCAGTGCTGTAGATTTATAATTCCCATAGTAGACACACAGATAAAATGCATTCAGGCAACATTTTAAGATCATTTTAAAGTCTGATCATCAACTACGCTGCCTTTGAGTGTTACTCCTTAAAATTTTATCTGCTTTTGAATCATGAAAAAAAATGTCTCGCATCTCAAACAAAATTTGATTAAAATAAATTGTAGTTAAAATATGGAACAAAGTTTTTAAACAAAAATGAACGAGGTAGATTTGATTTTCAAAAATAAAAAAGCACTAAGATTGCGCCCCAAGTATTGCAGTCTTGTTTTGGTTAATTTACTGAAACTGTTAATGCTATCAAATCAATAAATACGTTTTCCGGGGATCCTCAAACGCAGCATATAGCGCTACCGCCACTCAGGTCGCCAAAGGAAAATATCGCGATTAAAACATCAACTCCCAACATCCACCGCGCGCGTGTTCACGTCCTTCTCTGCGGTCATGTCGGACCAAAGGCCCGCCGGGAACTCGAGTCTCGTCTCCGCCATCTCCCATTTTCCACAGGTTTCGCGAGATTTACATAGGCGGGTTAGGTGTGTGGCAACATTTCTCTGCCAGACGAACTGAACAACACTGATATGAAATCTGCTTAAAGGTAATGAAAATGTGTTTCGAGGACAGATTAAAGGCTGCGTACGGCCCGTCGGTGCCGGTGTTCGTTACCCGCCGTCAGAGACGCCGTACAGCGGTTGTAACTTAGCTAGCCGCCTTCACGTACAGTCTCTCAGTAACGTTAACATCTGCATTGAGGTAACGTTAAAGCTAGGACGGACGGACGAGTGTTACTCGTAACCTACAGTGTGAGATGGAGGTGTGTTGGGTTTAGTCCAGGACAGGTGGTGCACGGCCTGACTAGTTAGTTAGTTTATCTAGCTAACCCTGTCGTATTATACGTGGATGTGACTAAATATATAAGTTATTCGCACTTAGGTACAGCCGGCTAACGTTACTGTAATCCGTCAGATAACTTAAGAGTGAAATGGCTGACGCACACTCTTGAACTTACGTCAGTATGTATTTGTATTGACATCTTAACCTTAAAGTTGTACGACACTTGTGCGGTCTGCTAACTAAATATAACAGGCGACACAGAAAACAGTGACCTCCATGGTTGTGTAGGTAAAGCAACAAACCCAGGAAGTTATGCGGTCATGCTAATCTATTGGCTGCTGGAGTTGTCAGTCTGGCAGAGCTAGCTGCAACCCCACAGGTCCTTTCAGACAGCCCAGCCTCCCAGCTGAAGAAGTAGAGGCCTTGCTCATGTTGTGTAGTTTACAGTGCATGTGATGCACACGGCAGCTGTTATATTCACTCACATAATAACTGAACATTGCCCTGTGTTTCTCTTGATCAGTAGCCACTGAATGTCTGAAGGCATGTCCAAGAAAAGGGGCAGGTATGTAGAAACAAAGCTACTGTGTTAATCATCACATGTTCCTATAAGTGGTGCTTTTATTATGTGCATGCACAGCAAAAAAGGTGTTAATCCAGGCATAAACTTCTGGACTTATCCAGTAGTTTATGTGAACATCAAAAAATTCATATGACATTGTGATTTAAAAAAAAACAAAACAAAAACGGATGCATAAAATATGGTACAGTAAGTTTTGATGATGATAATGTTGCAAACAGTCTTAAACACAAAACCAAATATTTATAGTGGCCTTCATTTAACCTGCAGTCACTTCCCAGAAACGTCTCAAATGCTAATCACATGTGATCAACGTGCATGCTCAGTTTCGAACCCTAACCACAGACCTGCATATCCATCCTGTTTCACTAGAAAGCGGAGTAGTGGGGAGCTGAGTGACACATTGAGCCCCGATCCCAACAGCATTCTGGGAGTCCGTATACAGCATAACTGGCGTGAGAAGGGGAATCAGAGCAAATGGAAGGGAACCGTACTGGACAGGCTGAGTGTGAACCCGTCTCTGTTCATGGTGAAGTATGATGGCTTCGACTGCGTCTACGGCATCGAGCTATTCAAGGACGAGAGAGTGTCGAACCTACAAGTCCTGTCGGAAAAAGTTGGTGAGTTAGTTAGCTTCTGTTTTAATGTTCTCTTAGCTAGTTTGCAACATTTGGGTCATAGGTTTCCATGTTTCTAACTTTTAAATGTATGTTCTTTTGCGACTTTTTCTCCACAGTGAACAACAAGATCAAGATACCTCCAGGGGCAGAGGAGTTGGTGGGCAAAGCTGTGGAGCATCTTTTTGAAAAGGAGGACGGAGAGAAGAATGAGTGGAGAGGAATGGTTCTTTCAAGAGCCCCAATCATGACCAACTGGTATTATATAACTTATGAAAAGGACCCCGTTCTTTATATGTACCAGCTGTGGGACGACTACGCTGATGGAGACCTCAGGATTCTGCCTGAAGCAGGTACTGTCAGTTTGGATATAACACAGACAGATCGTAGTATAAAAAGCTTTTTGAAGTGCTGATAAACTTGTCCTAAGGCTTTATGGAATCAGGAGTGACTCCATGAAGTGAATCATTTTTCCACTCAAACTCACTGAATCTGTTATGGAAGGCATGTGAGTTAACCAGTGGATGTGGAAGTTTGTATTTATCACACCTCTTCATCAGAGGATTTTGATCCCAATAGAGAACGGGCAAAATTACTTATTTTATAGTGTTGTTGCACCATTTAAAGACTAAAAAAGAGGCTTTGTTTTTTATACTTTCCACACAAGTGTTGCTCACGAACCAAATCAGACTTTATTTTATGGCCAATTTAAGATACTTAAGTAGTTGAGGTATGAAGTATTGGGGGTTTAATGAGTCAAACACAAGCTATTTTAAGAATTACTAAAATTTGAATGTAATGTCATAATGTTTTGCTCCTCAGAAAACAAGCACCTGTTGCCTGCAGACAGGAAGCCAGGAGAAGAGACGGAGAGTCTGGTGGGGAAACAAGTGGAGTATGTTACCGACAAAGGTGTGAAGAGAACGGGCCTGGTCATCTATCAGGTCCCAGCCAAACCCTCTGTCTATTATATCAAATATGATGATGACTTTCATATCCATGTTTATGACCTGGTCAAAACCACCTAGAGGTAGTGAACACTTACGTCACGCTCCAGCCTCCGTCCATCTGCTTCTGTTCCAGTCATTGTTATGTTCTTGTAAGCCATGGAAGGGTTGAATAGTTAATATGCTTTTCTGTTTGGAAGAACGTGCAATCATTTTTTCATATGCACAGCAGAACTGTAGCACCGCAACGCTTAGCTATTCAGAGGAGACGGAGTTGAGTTGTTTTATTGTCGCTGCTCTACTTTATATTTTTAAGGTTGGACAGTCTATGATTGCACTGCCCAGCAGCTGTGAGGCACAGCTGTTACTGCATTTGCATTATTGTCCCTGAGATAATCTCTTATCGGTCCTTGAAGTAGTTATCTTAATGAAATCCCGGTGTGTACCGAAAAAAGCTGCACAAAATGTCCTTTTGAGGCTATTTTTCTTTGGATCATCTAAATATCTGGGAAGAATGATATGCACATTATTTCTGACATAGATGTCTTTCACTGAGGCATTTATTAAATTGCATGGGCAGAAAAATAAATGTACTGTATTAATCTGCCCGTATCAAATAATTTGGTGAATTGGAAGAGACGAATGGAAGCAGCATTGACCAATCACCGGAATGAGGCCCTTAGTTTTTCAAATGCTCATGTGGAAATATACTTCTGCACCTTTGCACCATGTTTAGTATTGTATCAGCTCAGATAATTTGTACTGGTGATGAGGATGTGGTTCGCAAAATTCACATTTCAATTTGATCCCAAATAAATCATAAAGTGCCTTCCGGCTTTTCATCCTGCAATACTGTACATACTGTGTATTCAACTATATACGCTCACAATGAACTCTGAAGGCTGCTTTTTGGTTTTCATTCAGAAGTGGTGACACTGACAGCTTTAGGAAAGTTTTGCAACCATCACTTTGTATTAGTGCTGTGTTTTGCTCTTAATGCAGTATGAAAATGTTCTTAAAATATAACACATCATCATTGTATAATCTCACTATTGATATTGTGGGGAGCACTTTACTGTATAAAGTTTACATGTTTAGGTTATGGTACGCTACATTGTTTCCCCAGATTGCTTTTACCTTAAAAGCAAATATGGTAAAATTAATGCTTACTATCACACGCATGAGGAAAAAGAAAAAAAAAATATTGCTGCAGTACAGGTAACAGTATTAATATGTACAACTCATGTAAAATGCCTTGCATTGTTGCTTGTTGTGATAACTCATTTATATATATTACATTAAACCACCAGCTTTTAGTGATAAGGTCATTTATATGCATAACTTAACTGAATATTTAACAGGTATAATCAACTGACAAACCAGTTTGTCGTCAGTAACTAATTCTGGTTCTAGTCTTACTATCTCTGTCTTGCAAACATGGCATTTATGCTCGCAGTATAGTGTTGGTAATTCATCCCGACTTGTCACTATGTTCTAACGGCTCAATTTGTCTGCCTTCTTTAAGTCATTCAGTGTATCCCTCAGTAAACTTGTCAATCTGCAAATATACTCTTACTGTTATTTTTAACTGTCAAAACTCTGCATGCATCATCTGAAGAGTGTCTGGAGATCCTAACTTTATTTTGATGGTAGCGAAGTGACAGTGTGTGGCAGAATATGTACTGTTTGTTTAACCCACATTAAAAGAGTTAACACTGTACATCACCATGAGCGGTGCTGTGGAGTGTTTCTGTGTTGTGTTAAGTGGAGTTACGAATGGCTGTGTGCACTCTCCGTGCTTTCAGTCACCTCCTCCTGTTTTGAAGTTGTAGCAGCATCAACAGGTCATTGGTGTCATTATTATTCTGTCATGAGTAATAAAAAAGATTTTTGCACACTTGCTTCGGTCTTGTTTGTACAAACTGATATGTTCCACCTGCAGAAGATATTTTCTTTAAATAAATGAAACTAAAGACTGGGTTTGTTTTAAGATAAATGTATTATTTCATCACAAATGGTGAAACAGCACAAATAGTGTACAACAGATATTTTCTCCGTAACATTTGGGTGGTTTGAGAACAATGAGGAGTAAAATATTGCCAATTTTTTCATGCCAAGGCCACCAGTTACCTCAGCTGAAAGCCAGGGCCCCTTTTTTACAAGATGTCTAAAACCCACAGACATTACGATGGCAAATGTTGAGAAACAGAACAAAATAACACAAACATGTAGAAGTAAATCCATACTTTATGTATTTGTCCTTATACTTGCAAAGTTTCACCTGGCTTAAAGTTCTTTGGATTTTTTTGCATCTGAGATTTTGTCAGTTGAGCTGTTGAGTCTTTTCCTTTTTAAAAATGTGTCCATTATTTTGATGGAGCACTAGCTAGCTCGGTCGGGGCAAGAAAGCTCGGTAACCAAATCTCAGGAGCAGAGCAGCGTCATGGCGTGGACAGACCGCGGTGAGACAACGACAACAGTTTATGGCAGGATGAATGACTGAAAAGATCAACGTGCAAACACTTTGAAAGATGGGCAAATTAAAAAAGTGATCTATTATTATTGTAATTGGTATTTTATAATAAACACAAATTATTATAATAATTAGATATTAGATTTTATTTTTAACCCCCCCCCTTCCTTTTTTTAAATTTCGAATTTTCAGTCAACTTCACTCCAATATGTTGAGCTTCCTCTGGCGCCCTCTAGTGGCTGGGGCACCAACTTTCAAAGTCATGGTGTTGGACAGTACAGAGTGAATTAAATTTGAAAAGAGAAGAACTTCTTTCAAAAAAATCATTTTGCTCATCAGCATTATGTACGATACATCGCCGACCCAATGCCACAATCATTAAGAACCACAGTGCACATGCAGGAAAAAAGCTCTCCTGTCAGCAAAATTTCAAAACTTCTTTTCATCTTACTGTTTTCGTTCATGTTGTCTCATGTTTGTTTCTTCTTTCTTGTGAGGGGCTACAACCTTTGAGGAGGTAATCTTATTTCTCAAGTGCAAAACTCAAAAAGTTTCATAAACGTCAGATTGACTAGAGAGTTCCCGTTTACTTGATGAGATCCTTCAGGTACTGCAAACCCTGAGATGAGTAGTTAATTGTTTTTGTTGGAGCGTCTGAAAGAGCTGAGATTGTCCATCGAACTCCTGCAATAAAATAAAAATCAAGGATTTGGGTTTGAAAACCAAAATTATGTGCAAAGCATTTTAAGTGTTAGCAAAAATCTAAATATACTGATCTCAAAGTCTAATTGCAAAGATAAAATTGATTACAGCCCTGGTAAAAAGCTAAAAATGACACATTTAAAAAGCTGTAAGCAATGCCACAATTTTAATCGGAATTTACTCAAAAACACAAATTAATGATATTCAAAATGTGTTCAAGAAACAAGCTTGTTCAGTTCTTACCAGAGTTCCATGACTCAACAGGGGCAAACTCAACCTTGGGCATTGTTGGTAGCTGAGCCTGAGGAGAAAGAGGGATCCATGATTTAAAAAAACATAGTAAAATGTTTTCATCCATGTACATAAATAAAATATACAATGAATCACGTGTCTGCTACTATTGTCATTTCTGAAAAGAAACAAATGGGTGAATGAGATCTAGAGTAAACCTAATCTGTAATAGGTAAGTTTTTACTACAAGTAATGTTCATCATAGTCTAAGCAAGAAAAAAATGTCCATTTGCACTCAGATTTAGAGCTGGTTTACTGCCTGCTCATACTGAAATTGGTGCATGTGCTATTTTTTTTACAAAGTCAAAGTTGTTAAGTGTGTGATTGGGAAGAAATATAGAAAGAATAACATTTTGCTTAATTGTGGCTGAAAGTTGTTCACTGCTGTGTTGTGATTGCAATAATTCCATTTCTTTAAAATGTCATACAATCCCATTATGAATAGATCTTTGAAATTCAGGAAACTTGAGTAAAATGGTCAGGGGTCTCTGTAGCACTGACATGTTTGCCTTTTCTGGGCACATTTTCACAGCACAGACGTTTATAAATGTTTTCTTTGCATTTTCATGCCATTTAGGCAACATTCAGGGCCTTCATGAAACTGTGCTTTAACACTGAATACTATATGTACCTCCAGGCCAAAGTACTTCATCCATTCCTCTATGGCGGGGGGTATCACAGCCTTTGCCTTCCCCAGGGCGTCGGAGCCCTGCTGGCCGCTCCCCAACAGACCAGAGTCACAGGCAACGTACAGAGCCCCCCCTGCAATGGTCACCTTGGTGGCCAGTCTGAAAATGAAAGAACAGAGGCAGTCAGGCTATAATTAAAGATTACCATCATTTATAATCATGGCTAAAAACTAAATTTGTATTACAGCTGATACAGTGAGATTTAACCACCAACAAATGTCCTTTGCTTGGAACTTTAGTTAGCTATTCATACAACATTAGCTAAGTTAGCAAACAAAGAAAATAAGTATAAGTTAGGACAAAATTTATATCGTATGTTATTAGAATAAAATTACTTTATTGCTGAGTTACCAAGAGTTTGACAATCCAGCAACCAAAGTGGTTAAAGTGACAATAATAAAGCTGCAGGGTGGACTGACATTTATGCTAACGTAGCCACAGTTAGCTACGTGCTGTCTGCTAAGGCAGCTAGCAGCTAAAGCAGCATTGATGTAGGTTGAATAAAGAGTAAAATTAAAAATACTAACTTCACTACAGGAAAAACTCTTGCCGCCATGATCCCCAGCGGTGAATTTCTTTTTTCTTACAGTTATTCCAGGTATATGTATATATGTATATATGCTAGTAGCTGCAGTGAAGGCTAACGTTATCTAGATCGCTCCACTGAAGGACAACTCTGCCTGTTCACCGCAGGAGTGTCAATAAAGTTTTCCCTTTCAAAAGCTAGCGCGAGGATGATTTAGGAACAACAGATTCGTCATTCTCGTCTTTTTGTAAAAACTTTTATTTATTTATTTATCTATGGACATTTCAATCAAACGAGACGCATTGATAAAAACTAGTGTTTTAAAAAAGTTAATGTTTTTTAATACGAAACAAATAAAAGCTGAAAGTCCAATCTGAAAAAGCAGGTCAGGTCAGATTTGAGTCCAATAAACCTCTTAACTGCCAAACACACCCGTACATACACAGCCTACTAAGTATAAGAGTAACGAAGGATTACATAACAGCAGAAGATATTTGTGTGCTTTCATTTTTTTCATTTCGCAAGAGGCAGTTGTGGAAACCGAGGCAGGGAAAGTCTTTGGCCAACTCTCTCCTTCTCGCCCAGAAACAGCAAGAAACAGCGAGTTTGAAGTTTTAAAATGGGAACCTTTGCAAAAATCCTGTTAACCAGTGTGTGTGTCGCTTTCCTGGCTGTCAGATGGACTGCACCCCGTTTCCATGAAGGTGAGAGAGACGCACCTGCAGTATCAAAGTCGCTGTTAAAGTTTGCATTCTTATGAAATGTAATTAGATTACTTATGTTTAGGCTACTTCTGTATCTTTCAGTCTTCGGTTTGGTAAGTAACGGGGGTTTGGTCAGATTATTATACTCAGATGAAGCTGGTTGATCATGTCGCTGTGTAGTTTTGAGTTCATGGCAAACAGGTTTTTAACTTTTGTCTGCTGCCACAGAAACTGGCCAACTTACAACATTCAGCTGAGTTCTTACAGGATGACTTACTGTTCAGTTTGTAGGCCCAGATAATATAAATTAGATAACTTTATCTTTTTACTGATAAGCAGCCACTAAGATCATAAAATAATTAGCCATATCAATACTGTATTGATATACCATTCAGATGTAGCAATGGAAATGTGTTATTGTATAAAACTCAAGATTCGGTTCATTTACTTCACATCCACAACAGTTTGGTCTTTTTATATTATGTATAGTAAAAACATTACAGGTTTCTATTGGTATTAAAAAAGAGCATAAATTATTATAACAGGTTTAAAATGCCACCCCACCCATATGTGGTCTAAAGACTTGACATTGCAGTGTGGACAGAGAATCAGCATCAACCACTTGGTTCATGTCTGACATGGACAGTGAAGCTTCAGAGACGAGCTGCTGTGTAAAACTCTGCACTGGGAAAAATATCTGAGCTGCTGATGAAAGTTTAATGTTTCCCTGGAGTGATAAAAAAAATAAATAACACAAACTGCGTAAGTAATTGCATTGCATTGCAATTGACATGCTTTATTCTTGTGACCAAAGTCTCACCAGAGAGAAAGGTCAGCATTCATCTGAGCCGTAAGGAAGCCAGTGAACAACTTTCAGCAAGTCATGAAATGTTATGAACTGAGTCACTCAGGTACGATGTCATCCTCCAAAAACACCACTTACACATCTGATACCAAAACCTCATGAAGATAATGTTTGTAACAGTTTACATGACTGCATTTTACAAACTGGGAATGAAACTCCGTTATTGCATGAACACAGAGGCGCATTATCACGGTGCAACGTGCCGTTTTGATTTTTATTTTAGCAAACTAAATGTGGAAATAACGAAAGGAGGAGCTGAGGATGATTTTCAGTGTGAGGACTGATGGGAAACTTTGCAGGCAATAAACTGCAGTTTCCAGTACTTAAAAGTGTGCACTTGTAGCATCAGGTTAATAAATAACACAATATCTGAGGATTTTTTCACACTGTGGCTGTTTGTATCAGCTCCTTCC
Organism: Acanthurus lineatus; assembly: GCA_029814665.1. NCBI lineage: Eukaryota > Metazoa > Chordata > Actinopteri > Acanthuriformes > Acanthuridae > Acanthurus > Acanthurus lineatus. The sequence goes on along the minus strand of JAPZDV010000021.1, from coordinate 20,026,780 downwards.
ACCTCAGGGTCAGAGTTTTTCAGTCCGATGAGCAAAAGGCAGAAAGTCAGAAGGTTTATAATGTGATAACGGCACATCTAGGACTCAGGTTTATCTTTTTATCAGCTCTGCAGCATTGTGCTGAAGGAACTGAGATAAACTGGAGATTGCAGTTTTGTAGTTGATTCAAGACAAATTCAGCTCCTTAACTTTATGTACTCGTTGGCACAAATACACCAGCCAGTCATCGTTGTGTGTGAAGCAACGTGGTTTCTGAGTCTGAAAAATGCAACCAAATAGTAAGTGACTCCACTGTTGCAAAAGAAGTCTGATTGTGTGTAATCCTTCTAAAAAAATCACCCTTCTTATTTGATTTGTTTCCCTTTATAACAATTTTCCAACAAGTTTAAGGTCTCCATCACTTGTTTCAAGTCTACTTCAGAGTAGCTTCTTATTAGCTGTTTAAATGTGGTTCAATTTAGAGTAAAACAGACAATAAAAGAGGACAAAGGTTAGTGAAGGGGTTAGCTTTCTACTTTTGTCCAAACACGGTCACTTTTGTTTCCAAAGATTCATTACAAAATACCAAAATACCAAATTTAAGGCTTTAAAAAGAAGCCATCAAACCATCAGTGGAAGTCGGGGGGGCTCTGTGGGGGCTCTGTGGCTCTTTATACTGGCTGCTCTCTGTGATTGTTATCAGCTTGATTACAGCACACATGAGCTCGTCTTTGTTCTGTGTGTCACGTTTTCCTCAGATTCACTCAAAGGTGCCAGGGTCGTGGTAACCGGAGCCAGCACCGGGATCGGTGAACAGATAGCGTATCACTACGCCCGCTTCGGAGCCCAGATAGTAATTACAGCCAGGAGGGAGAAAGTTTTACAGCAGGTCAGTGCACATAAGAAAACATAGAAATGATCTCAAAGCTCAAACCGGTTTCGTGTCCTGTTCTGCAGCTGCAACACACACTTCCTCCTTTCTCAGGTGGTGGAGAAGTGCCTGAGTCTGGGGGCCCAGAAAGCTTTCTACATGGCTGCAGACATGGCCGTCGAGGCAGACCCAGAGAAAGTGGTAGACTTCGCTGTAGAAAAGCTGGGGGGGTTGGATTACCTGGTTCTCAACCACATTGGTCCCAGCCCATTCGCCATGTGGGACGGAGACGTGGAGCACACCAGGTGGCTGATGCAGGTAAAGCAGCCGGATAGTGTATCAGCACATTGATTGAAGGGAAAGCACTGATCTCTCTCTCTTTTTATAAATATCATTGTGTCTGTTTGCACATTTCAAAGGTCAACTTCTTCAGCTACGTTCAGATGGCCTGGAAAGCACTGGCCAGCCTCGAGCAGAGTAAAGGGTCGCTGGTGATTGTTTCATCACTTTTAGGTGGGTTTGCATCATCAGCGTCATGCACACATTGATGACAGCAAACTGTGAAAAGAATATTAATACTTGCAAACATTTTCACTGATCAATTGTAAGAAATTAATAGTTTTCCCTCATAGTTGTATGTAAAAGAAGCCTGACTCTTGCTGATGCTCCTCAGGTAAAATGCCCAGTCCCTTCGTGGCACCGTACACGTCTACAAAATTCGCCTTGAACGGTTTCTTTGGAGCTCTTTATCACGAGCTGGCGATGAAGAGGAGCAACGTGTCCATCTCTTTGTGCACGCTGGGGCTCATCGATACCGAGTCAGCTATGGAGAAAGTCAGGTTAGGGTCAGTGAATATTATCAATCATTGTTCAAATGTAAAGTGTCTGACAGCAAAAGAACGACTGATGTTTTTGTACTGATATTTCACATTATTTTGCTTTTTTAAATACTGTTATTCAGAGTTAAAGCAGTATTTTTTCTTCTCAGGGGGGTGACCAGCGTACCGGCGTACCCCGCCTCAGAAGCAGCCCTGAACATCGTCATCACAGGAGCTACACGACAGCAGGAGCTCTTCTACCCTTGGTTCACCTACGTAGCGAGTGTCATCAAAGACTGGTTCCCATCCATCACAAACTACATCATCCAGAGCACCTACAACTACGTCCCATAAAGAACATTTATCTGTTGTATAATTAGGCCACTCTATATTAATTATCATTAACAATAATTATTAAAAAATAAGATTAATATTATATTTCGATTTAAACTGAGCAGGATGATGCCGTGGACGTTAACCTTTAGTGCATCCAGATGTTTAGCCCCTATCTTTAACTTTTTAGTTGGAAAATCATTTTTCATGACAGTCGAATGGATCCGGTCACTATGTATAACAATCTGAACTCTTTCCTCGTCCAGTTTTAAAGAGTCCACAGAGGAGAAATGCTAATGAAATGCTTATGGTTTGTGTCATTTCAGACTACCTCAAAGAGATTAAAAGGGGCTTAGTTATCTGCACAGTCCAGCTGTCAGTGAAGGCATCAGCAGCTGCTGTGTTCAAATTAATAAAAAGCCGCCTAGTTTACAACTCTGCTACCTGAGAGACGAGTCAGTTTTTGAAGAGCGAAGGACCACTTTTCTTCTTCAGCGTTTGGTTGAAATATCAGCCTTTTAGCATCACTGCATTCCTGTGGTAAAAGTGAGGGACTGGATAAAGAGGAAAACAAATAAAAAAGACATTTTACCCCATCGAGCTGTATTTCTCTTGCTCGTAAAATGTTGGATATATTTATCTTTTTATTTGAAAGTGGATAGTTGAGACGTGACAGGAAAGGACGGGACAAAAGGAATGACATATAACAAAGGTTTCCTTGTTAGACTTCTGTATAATGTGTGTGTTACCGTTTACTGATGCATAAATGCATCCTGTGACATTTTGTACAGCTCACTATAATGATCTTTTACTTTAGTGTGTTCTGCTGAAAAGATGGTTAAAATATGGCTGTTTGTGCTGAAATAATGTGTGTTGTCATTGTTAAAATGTACTAATGTTTTGCTGTTTTGTCTGGTTCTGTTTGGCCTGAATTCAGTCTTTGAAACTCTTGTTTGTCATCACCGCAGTCTTTTTATGGCATCATGTCATCTTGATTTTTCAGATTTTATAACAAGAAAAACTGCCAAATTATATTATAAATACAGAAATATTAATTAATTTGTGTTGTCTCAGTACATAAATAGGTAAATGAAATTAAATTAAGCTTTAAATGTCTTTTAAGAGTAGAAATCCTAAACAGAAGGCCACGAGGATTGATCAGAAACAGTTTTGTTTAGGTTAAAAAAAAAAACACCACAGAAACAATTGCAAACTCTGCAACTAATATTTAGTCTAAGTTGTATAACCCTGGGAAATATTAAAGTTTGAGTTTTTAAGAAGAAATTTTCATGAAAACATTCAATGATTCACGCTAAAAAGAATCAAATGCACGTCCAAATACAAACCTGTTGAAATAGAGACAGATCAGAATTAAGCAGTACTTCATTTGTCCACATGAGGGCAGTACAACCAAAAAAGTAAAGTGAGGTAGTTTCCTTTAATCTAAAGCATCCTGTGAAGTCCTTTCTTTGTGAAGAATCAATCATTTATAACACAATGTCTCGCATTTCAAGGTGATATGTTTTAAAATACTTTTATAATTTTAAAAAATAGCGTCTGGTTCCTTTTTTGTACAGATTTTCGAGCCTCCGTCACCACATCAATCCTCACCCCCCCCTTTTCCTTTTCCTGTCTTCACTGTTCTCCACCCCTGGACTCGTCTCCATCTCCATTCTTCTCTGTTTCCAAAGCTGGCCTCAGTAGGCGTTGCAGACTTCCTACAGAGCAGGACTTTCTCAGTGGGATCTTTTCTGTCTTTGTTCATCATCCCCCCACCAAAAAGCACCGCAGGCTTCCTGTGAAGCTGTTGGCTCAATCCATCCTGGTGGTCTTTTCTTTATTGTAAAACACCCCAGAGGTTGTCCCCTGCTGATAAAGTGGTTTTCCACTGTATTCGCCGAGCGAGTTGTCACTGTCCAAAAACAAATGATGGTGCGATGGTAAAAGTTAAGAAACAAGAAGAGGAGCACTTTCTCCAGGAAACAAATAAATGACTCTTGGAGGAAGAAAAAGTGGCTCTCAATCCATAACACAGTCTGCACGGCTCTTTGCAGTTTTCTTTTGGTCTTTATTTGACTGATGAGGTTACATCATGAGATACATCTCTGTCTTCATCTGAAAGTACAAATCACTCGACATGATTGGAGAGGATCGAGGAGATGGTTTAATCTCCCAGCAGATGCTGCGGAAAGACAGAAAAAGTTTAAAAACTTGCCCTTCCTCTTGCTCCCTCTGTCACACACACACACACAAATATGGAGGGGCCTCCCGGGGAGGAGAGCAGGGGCGTCCTGGGAGAACAGCCAGAAACACCTGCAACAGATTAGCGTTGCCAATGCAAGGTAATAAATCCTCTCACCCTGCTCCAGCATCTCCATCTCCACCAAGCGAGGATCTTATAGGCTGAGGAACATCCACCCACACACTCATGGACACACACACAAATACACACACACACTATGGATCAAACACTCCAACCATGATGGATCCATGGACGTATTTATTTGGACTCTCTCAGTAACTATCAGCCGCCTCGCGTAATGAAAATTAAACCACGTCTACGCTTCCATAACTGCAGTCCTGCTGGTTCGGTATCATGGAGGTGTCCCTCTGGGCTTTAGACTCGGCTCCACACCAACATCACACATTTTCATTTTGACTGCGAACAGCTGAGTCCAGGACCAAAACTGAAAAGCTCATCGGCCAGTTGGACTTTTATACTCAGGCCTTTGTGACAGAAGTTAGATTCTGCTTTCATATCCGCGCTGCTGCTTGTTAAGTCATCTCACATGAAGTCAGACAATCTGAATATGTGCTGCGGCAGTAAAATCAAATGAAATGTAAAATAAGTCCATAATCTTTCTGCAGACAGCATATGTTTCATATGTGCGCGTGATGTTTGCTGATGCAGCAGAAATGTCACGATACAGACCATAAACAGCCGCCTAAGCATGGCAGCAGCATGAGGCACTTTACCCATCATGCACCAGTCCAAAGTTATGATTCTCTCTTGTCCTTCCTCTTTGAGCTCAAAGGACACTGCTGCACAAATCTCCATCCAGCTGCTTGGAAAGGAGATGAAAGAAGAAATTGAAAGTAAATAATGAATTATACACATAAAACTTGCTGGAATTTGACTTGTCACTCAAAACAAAACAAAACAAAAGGGGTATTTATTCATGCTATGCAACCTTTTAAAATAACCGAGTAAAATACGATTTTTAAAGAAAAGTTTGAGACTTTTTTAATTGCACATCTCACAAGAGCTTCACGACTTTGCTTATTACCACCATCAAATCTGTAGTAAGAGGCAGCAGGCTGTTAGCTTAGCTTAGCATAAAGACTTCTGTGAGTCTCCTTGCATGACAACCTAACCGGGCTAAGAAAACTCCAGACCCCCCTCTTTAAAATGGCAGATAATGTTGTTACACTTGATATGTTCATATGTTAGTTAGTGAAGTTTTGTACATCGTGGTGGGCAGATTTTGTCTCCACTGGACTCCACTTCAGGGAAGCTATTTGACCAGTCTTTATGCTAAGCTAGGCTAATCTGCAGTTTCCAGCTTCTTAGTTAAATTACACTCACAACAGCGGTCGGCCATCGATGTCTTTGTCTAACTCTCAGCAAGAAAGTCAATAAATGTTTTTCCAAAATATGAGAACTTTCCTTTGAATGACTGTGCAACAAACGATCGATCAGTTCAGAAATGTGTTAGCTGAGTTGCTAAATATTGGAGTGAAGCATTAGCTATGCTAGTATCTGTAGTAGCTTGTGAAATTATGTCGCTCAGTAAAACAAACATGTGAATGCTCATTAAACCAGTCTTACAGGCAAGGAACTGATAAACGAGTGAAACTAAATATTTTGCAGTGAAAACTTTTGTCTGTTATCACATTTCTTTCATTCGTTTGTTCTGTACGTTGAAACCGGCCGCCGATCGGCATCATCGTGAGAGCCGATCAGTTTTTAAAGAGAATGTTAATCTTCCTGAGCGCTGAGCTCGAACATAAACTCTGAAAAGTTTTACAAAACACAGCGAGAGAGAGAGAGAGAGAGAGAGAGGGGGGATGAAAAACCTATGAAAGGGAGCGTCAGTGTGAATAAAAACTGTGGGTGTGAGAGGTGGCTGAGGTGGCCCTGTGACCCCTGACCTCCTTCCCCCAGGTCCATTCAGAGGCGCACAATGGTTGACACCTGTGTCCTTTCAGCACTGGCACTATTATTATTTACATCAGTCAGTGGGAGAGAGAGAGAAAGACAGAAAGAGGCCAGAGGTGCTGTGAAGCCGAGTGCCCCCGCCTCATGCCAACAACACCCCCTCTTCCCCTCTCTCTTTCAAAGACATGTGCCTTCCCATCTCTCTCTCTCTCTCTCTCTGTGCCAATCTCTCCCTCTTTAATTATTTCAGATAACTCCAAACACATCGGCGGAAGCAGAGGATCTGCGAAGAGGAGCGAGACGGGCTGTTTTTACTTCCTGCGCCTAATTGTCTGATCTTCTGTATCTCTGTTAACACGGGGGGCATCAGATCTGCTAATGGGGGGGGGGAGAAAAAAGGTGAAAACGTTCACACGCTCGGGTAACAGCAGAAATACACTTTTAACTCCTAAAAATGTCTGCGGTGATAATGTGGCACCTGCAGAAGCAGAAAGCAGCTCTGACCCAGTTTAACGCAGCGCAGACGGGCCGAGCCACTGTATGTACACGTTTAATGATCCTGCCGTTATTTTCCTGTCATTTATCCCTCTCTCGCTGATCATGCTGGTGGGGGGAGTCACAGGGAGCATGGGTGGCAGGCTGGGGGTTACATGAATTCTTCTTTTTTTTTCATAGGGGGAGAGAAAGCCCAATTAACAAAGGATAAGAAGTGAACCGTAAACACCCTCAACAAGGCCCAACAAACCTACAAGAACAAGAGCTCTCTCTCTCTCTCTCTCTCTCTCTCTCTCTCTCTCCCTCCCTCACCCCCCTCTGCTGACCACTCCTCTCCCCCCTCTTGCTCACTCACTCTCTCTTCCACTTCCCTCACAAAAGGAAGGCTCAGAGCTTACAAAGTGCCAATTAACACTGAATGTTTGCCCCTCGCACCTCCCTCTCTGAACTGCTGACAGCTCTGGTGTTTGGGTTAATACCAAAGGCCTGCAAAGAATTATAATTCTCCTCCTTGCCCCATCCCCCCTTCTCTCCCTCTCCTATCCTTTTATTTTGTTTCCAATGGGGTGGTTTTACAGTTCAATGCACAGTCAAAGGGTGATATAAAATGACTTTCCAAAGAATTTCATTTGGGGAGAAGAGGGGCTGTGTTGCACTGGGGCAGCCGGGGGCAGGACCAGGGAGAGAGGGACCCTGGGGAGGCAGAGAAAAGGAGACAACCATAAACTCGTAGTCAAAGACACTGAAAAGATTTATATCAAAATGTGTCGATCGTATTTTGTCCCTTTTTCCACGAGTGTAAATGAATCATTCCGCTTTAACTTCTATCACTTCAGGAGACATTTATATGAGTTACATAAGTTTTTTCTATAATTGTTATCTGGACATCGAATGCCAAAAATAATGTAAACATGCCCCCAGTTTGCACACTTGTAAATACACACATAAATGCACACACACATTGGAAGTGTAGGTCCCACTTGAGATGAAGATCGCCGTGCGGGTCATTCATCACAGGCCCGGCTGATGGCTGAGCTGTGCTTGTTTTTCTCCCTCGTGAACTCCAATAAATCAGCCTACTGAATAAAAGAGCGGCCAATAAGAAGAGGTGAGAGGGTTAAACTCTGGGAGAAACACAGACCACTGGACTCTTTAAGGGAGCTTCTGCCTGCACTCAATTCCCCTCAAACTGGGTCTGCTTCCACAATTTATGACCTCTTGGGACCGACCGGGTCTCTTTTCACTTTCTTTACTTTTAGGCTGAGGAGCCTGGTTGAAAAGGTTTATTCTTGGATGTAGAGCAAAGCTTTGGACTGGATTCTGCTTATTTTGAGATAAAAACTCACCGATCCTGTGCGATCACGGTACAGTTTGAAAATAACACAAGAAACAATTTGCATGTAAAGGAAAATGCTGATTTTACAGGTCGCAGGAAAGTTTTCTGAAGCACTTTGAGGCTCCTGAGAGAGCTGTGGGGGTTCAACAAACTGCCTCAAGTGATGTCACTCGGGTAAGATCAGGTTGGATCTGAAAACAACAAGTTTCAAGGCTTCTGTTCTGACAAAGAAGAAGAAACAAAACAATACATCTGACTCTGCAGCAGCAGATTTTGATCCTCTCTCAGAAACTGTCCAGCAATGTCAGAGAAGTTCAACTGTGTTCTTTTAATCTAAAAAACTAACCTACGTTTACATAAAAACAAACAAGTATACGTCACTTTGAAAGAAGACATAATGCATAAAGAGTCGTATTTATCGGCTGTACGAGCTGTTGCTCGACTCAGCAGACCAACAGGTTTAACTGCTGCAGCGTTTTTTGGTCTGTTATAATCATTAGCACATGATAGCAAATGTTAGCTTGCTGTCTAGCTAACTTTACTGATTCCCTGGTGTTTGCATGTTTTTTGCTTGTTTCTTTATGGTGAAACTCAGTGTTTTCCATAAGTTTTAGAGTTGCCACGTTCACATAATCATCACTAATGGCCACAGAGGCAGCTGCTCCGGTCAGGATATTAATTACCTCACATTATTGTTTTCCTGAGACCGTCCGTTGCCCCCACAAAAGAGGGTGAGTGGTGCTGGTGGTGTGGAACCAAGACAGTCTGGCTTTATTTACATTCAAGTAAGGGGAGCTGAGCAGACGGCTGACATGACCTGACACGGTTCATGGTTCCACCAGTGAGGGCTGGCAGGGCCTCTGCCTCAACCCTGGGACCCCGGGGTCAGAAGCTCTGCAGCCTCTCTGGGATGAAGGCGACTGGAGAGGCATGTGACTCTCTCTGCCTTAAATCCTCAGTTCTGGGATTTACTTAAGATACAGGGAAAAACAAAATGGGAACTTATAACTTGAGGCGATAGATGAAGAATTCACGTGGGAGTGAAAAGAACAGCGCGCATGCACGGGGAATCAGATTTCGACATTTCCAGACATCTGATCGAGCTTCAGTATATCATTTTTTATCCGAAGATTTATACCGAAACAGGTGCTCTTCCTTTGACGGGGCTGCCAGGCGGGGGGAGCACTCAGTTTCCTCTCTGTAACATCTGATTCACATGAACTATAATTTCTGCTCTCCTAAACGACAGATCCAAAGGTCACGGATGTGGCTGTGTCAAGTGAGGGTCATGAGAAAAGCAGGAAGGAGCACGTGTCCAGAATTAGATGAATGTCAAAATTCGCTCTGCTTCTTTCTCAGGAACAGACTCATGAGAGAACAAAGTGCAACTGCAGGTCTCTCTGAGAGAAACAGGATTTCCTCTTTCCTTTATTTTAGCAATTTTTAATTCTTTTTTTATTCAATCTTGCATCCGTTATTTCTCCTAAATCCATAGGAATTTCCTCGGATGGGACTGGGATGTGAGTGGTGCATACATGTCTGGAGTCTGTGTGACCCCGTCAGCGCTGAGCCACGGGGGCCGAAAGCCCTGCGGGACCCAAATCTGGCTCCGGATCCTGGACCGTTCTGCACCACATTGGATCTGGAGCCGTAACTCACCCTCTGTCTGTGGTTTGGGATGGTGTGGAGGTAGGGGTGAACTGCAGGTCAGCCATGGAAAAGCTTGCTTTATTGTCTGTCTCAGGGAATGAAGGATAGAGGAGAGAGGAGGAGAGAAGGAGAGAGAGAGAGAGAGAGAGAGGGATGATAGGAGCTGAGGGGTGGATAGGAGGGGAGGGAGGTTGGGCAAGAGGGCAGAAGAGCAGGGAGGAAGAGGAATGCATTCAAAATTAGGACAGACGACGAGCTTTTAAGATGGAGGTGGATGGAGAAGAGTGAATAAAGGTGACAGCTTTAGCTCACATGTCAGTCTCCCTCATGTGATCTGCAGCTTGTCCATGTGGCTGACAGTTTCCCCTCAGCAGAGGAGCTGCAGCTCACAGCCATCTTTAAAGCCGAGCCAAGACCCTCGACACAGTATTTGTATCAGATCAAACGCAGCTCTTCCCGTATGTATGTGCTCTACACTATAAGCAAAGGGCTTATGAAAGTTATATTAAGTGCACTTGACAGTTTTGAAATGCCGAACAGGGGCACTGGCACACAGCACGGAGAATACCAACCTATCACACACATAAGCAGATTTGCAGAGTTCTCCGGGTTATCAAACGAGGTGATTTCTACCAGATTCTGGGTGTCAGAGTTCTTCGCTGAAAGTGATTGATGAGTGCGCCGTAATTGTCCGTTGTGAAGAGATGTTAGAGGGAGACGGCGTGTCACCTCGCAGTGAGAGTAAAAGAGCCAGCAAATGGAAGTGATTACATCTAATATTCTCCATCTGGAAGCGATTGCCTCAGAAGACGAGTTTCAAAGTGGAGTACAGCGGGGAGAAAAGAAAGGAGGCAACAGTAATTTGCACAGGATTTACAAATCTCCTGAATCAAATTTGGGGAATCTTTGTGCGCATCTTGTTCTATTTCCTCCAGACAATCACTGATGAAACGCACGCACACATGCACAAACAGCTCACACCAGTCTGCGGCACAGAATTTATGCCTGCACAACAGCTCGCAGCACAAACTTTTTTAAAAATCCATGAGAGTGCAGTTGTAATATTCAGAGCGGCATGCTGGATTTTGAGGCTCTCACATCAGCACTCAGTGTATGTATCTGGCTGTCTGTCTGCGAGCAATCACAAACCACCCAAGAAATGGTTGCCAGTGTGTCAGAGTTGAGCTGGAGCCAGGTCAGAAGTGATCAAAGACTGCTGAGGAGAGCGAGGGAGAGACGGGGGAGAGAGAGAGAGAGGGAGACGGGGGGAGTTATCTGGTCCCAATTACATTCAATCATGGGAAATTGGCAAAGTGCAAAGCGAGAGAGATCTTCATGATGAGAGCAGGGGGCCAGATGAGCCGAGGTGGTCCGCCGACGTTACTGACTTCACAGAGGAGACGAGAAAGAAAATAAAGATTCAGGACTCGAGTTCAGATTTTTCTCTCTTTGTTTTTTAAAGTGTTTTCTTAGTGTGTTTTTGTCGAGGGTCACAGTCACACTGACCCCTCTGCTCACCTCAACTATCTGATTTTTTATTCAGAATAATTACGATTAGGGAGCAGGGATAAACGACAAACACATACTGAAAAGATTTTCTTCACTTAAATTGATGTTAATTGCAGAAGTAATCAAAAACACATCAATAAATACATGAAAGTGGATAAAAGCTGACAAATGGAAACTGCAAGAGTGCATCGGGGTTGTTGTTTTGATCAACATTGTTCCATAAATGCAGCACAGCACATTACAGACTGTTACTACTGTCATCTGTAGCTCATAACTACTCTCACACTTTAATGTTTCTAACGTTTCTTATGCAACATTTCAATTACAAAGTGCTCCACAGTAATGGATTACTTTGTGACATGTAACAGTAACTGAATAAACTTTTTTTAATTCCCAGTAATGAAAGGTCATTACAATTTTAAATCCTGTAATCACATTGCAGTAACGTGTCCCTCCTTTGACCATTTGGGGGGAACATTTGCTGCTTCCAGCAGCTTGATGGACGTATATGCCGGCTTGGTGGCTGTAGGTGTGATAACAGGATTACCTGCTGACAGAGGAGAGAAAAATGATGTTTAAAGTAAATCCAAAGTTCTCTCATTAGCAGTCACTTTACCCCAATGCATCTTTATTTGGCTGCTTTTTCAACAAGCTCAGATGCAGAAAAAGATGTGTGTTCATGCTTGTAAGAAAGACTGAAAGGAGATTTTGGCAGAAAAGCTGATGCAGGTTGTTGCTCAAAGTCAAAACCAAACGTCTGAATGCAAAATGTGATCGGCTGCAACAAAACAAGACATTAAAAGTAATCAAATATTCCACCAAATTATTACAGAACTAGAAGGTTTGGTCATAAAACCAAAAATAACACAAAATATAAATGTCTAATTTTGGTTTTAGGAGAAAACTGGACAAGTGAAGTTATGTTGCAGAACACAAAATACTATTTATTTTATGTGGACTTTCAGCCAGTTAATGACGGTCAGTAAATACCTTTAAACTGGCTGCTGCTTGTTATTAAACTAGTGTCTTGTTTTCCTGCACATGTGAAACATATAAGATGTAATTTGTGTGGAGACTTTGAAGTTATTTGAAGGCACCTTTGACAGACGCAGAGTATCATGTATGTAACAGATTACTTATTCTGCTGAGTAATTACTTTTTTAAAGAGTAATGTGTGAAGATAAATTGATCCAAATGTCCAAGTAGCTCCACAACACTGCAGTTAAAATATATTCAGCCAAAGAT
>JAPZDV010000021.1:19980503-20009866 GCA_029814665.1 Acanthurus lineatus | reverse complement strand
ATAGATAGATAGATAGATAGATAGATAGATAGATAGATAGATAGATAGATAGATAGATAGATAGATAGATAGATTAAGTGAACTAAAACGTCGTATTTAGTTGATCTGTTTGGTGCTTGGTTAGTTTTTTCCCACCTGGTTGCCTGATTTGCTGCAGACAGGAGTTGTGAGTGGGAGGAAGGTATGAATAGCTGGCAAAGAGCTCGTTGGTGAGTCAACAGACTTCAGGCTCTGCCAAAAAAAGGTCCATGTGCTGTCGGCTAATGCAGACGCAGAGAAGTCGGGCTGCTTGTTTGAGCCTTTGCTCTGCTTCTTGTCACTGGATTTATTTCACAAATCTTAATTGTATGTTCTTATGACTTTGTAATGTGTTTTTCAGTTGTTTGCTTCGGGCCTGTCTTATTAGAAGCGGGTGGAAGGAGGACAATGTCAAACCGAGAAAGTCTGAAGCCGAGGTGCGAGGCCTGGAAACAGGCTCAGATCCACTCCTGCAGATTCTGAAGAACATGGCCAATGTCAACAGGAGCCAGGCCACAGCTCGGCGCTCCTGCCCACGCATACATCACCCATTTGGGTCTCATTACATAACCACCAAACAGAACAACTGGTTGAATGTGGTTCTGCTCCTTTTACAGGTTTCTGTACCTCAGGCATCGGTAGCATTGCAGCTGTATGTCTGTTCACGTTCATGCAGCTTCTCCGTGTCCATGAACAGCTCAGGAACTGAACCAGGAAGAACAAACCCCCCAGGGGAAAGGCAGAATTCCCCTCGGCTCCATTTTTCAGTATAGTTTTTTTTTTTTTTGTATAATGGAGAGAATTTTTTTTTTTAAAGCAATTCAACCATCTGCACTTTTAAGGAAAAAGAAAGTCCACACAACGTGTACCAGATGTGCTTCACGGCTCCACGGCCAAGTCTCCATCAGCAGCCGGCGTTCTCCTCCCCGGAGGGCGGCGGGCCGGCAGCATGCATAATGCCTGAGCTGTTTCATGCAACAGGTAGCTTCATTTTCCACAGACACCCCCACAGCTTTGGAGAAAAAAGGGCATTCTGCAGATCTCTCACTATGAAGAAAAACCCACAGGGGGGGGAGAGAGAAGAGAATCTGTTCACCCCACAGCTCCATTGTGACCGTCCCCATGCTGCTTTCTACTGTAACAATGACCTGTGGAGGATTGCACGGCCTCTCGCTCCAGCCCCCGCCCCCACCCCCACCCCCGCCCTCCCCCAACCCCGACCCCGACCAACGCCGAGGTAAAGACGAGGTTATTTTCTTAACCCTGATTCAAGACAAACAGAACTCCCAGGGAACGGATCCACAGACAAATTTGTCTTTTAATTCTAAAAAGATTGCCAAGGTGGGGGGGGGGCTGGAATGTTTGACTCCCATCTTTTCCAAGAGTTAGGTGGTGGTGGTGGTGGGGGCGGGGGTGTTGGCTGCCAGTCAAGCAGAACTGAGGACTCAGTGGCTTTTTACAAGGAGGCTTCCCTCCCCAAGTCAGACAGCTTCAATCAGGTTTCCTGAGAATTGTTCCTCCTATAAACACGCAGCGCTTTCATTGAACTTTCACTCCGACAGAAACCACATGACACGGCTGATTGTGAAACGCCCATAAAATCGCCCACATGCTAATACCGGCCTGACATTATGACAACACGACGTGACCGCATACTGTAAACCAGTGGAAGTGAGTGACTCCTGACGCTCATCTGCAGCAGCCAGACTTTCTCTGATAACATGAATCCATCTCGAGTTTTCCGGCGTGTGCCGGAGAGGCCGATGAGACGGCAGCTCCCAGCCTCACCCCGTCTGAGGCTGGTTAGGTCTGCTTAACGACAGAAAGGGTTCAAGGTGAGGAAAGCCCCTCAAACAAACACAAACTGTGAACAAAGGAGGGATGGAGGAATCTGTGCTGAAAGAATGTGGCTCCTCTTTCAACTGTTGGTATGCTCGCGGCACCTCCTGTCATGAGAAGAAAAATCCCAGGAAGAAACAAACTGAAGAAATGCAAAACAATCCCAACCTCCTGCTGCCTGCCGATTGATTGATTAGGACTTGCTGCATTTCTCTTCTTTTCAAACTGCTGAGGGCATTGAGAGAGTAGGTTTAGACCTCTGGGTTAGTTCACATAAAGACATGATGGTTTGAAGTTAGAATCCTTCAGATTTTTTTTTTAAACAGTCCCCGTTTACTGCTTATGCTCTGAATTTATTGACAATAGCTATAGAAAAAGATTATCTTTATATAAAGTAATTGTTTTTGTGAGAGGCTCAGTTTTCCATTACAAAGCTGGATTCAAATGGCCCCCGCACGCATAAAGCTTTCACAGAAACAATGCATGTGTCGAATCCAGCGAAACAGTTTTTCCTGTGATCTGAGGGCCGCGGCTGAACATTCCCTGCTGCTCCCGGCTCACATTAAAGGGATTGGACTGCTGCAACATCAATTGGCATTTTATTGTGAAGCAATCACAGGAAATGCATGTGTTTGTCCTCAAGGTTCGCTCTAATCATGCTCGTTTGTCAAAAACTCAGCTCAGCTCCACTTTATTTATGTATATGAAATGCATCTTAATGCAGAACAACTGAATCTTTTGGCCGTTTTAAGCCAGTAGATCATTTTTTGTTGTTTTTCGAAGGAAAATCTGAAGAAGCAGCGGCCACATTCAGCAGTTAGAGGAAGAGCTGCAACGAGCCGCAACACCTCCGACTTATTAAAGTTCTGCTGTCGTATGGAAAACCAGTTACAACATGCGGGGCATTAAAATCAAAGAACTATTGCAATTATTATTGATCGACTTCTTAATTAAAGCAATGTGAGACTGTCTGCTTACACAAACAGATTTACAGCTGCTCTTTGGTTGTTTTCCTGTCAAACCAGCTGCTGAGGATGTAACATAAGTATGAAAATGAATTGTATGATTTTAGGAAAATCCTTGACTTGTTCTGTAATCCTGATCCAAATTATTTTAGCTTGGTGTAAGGATGAGCGGATCCTGATATTGTTTTTAACACCAGGAGAAAAAATCCCTTCAGAGTTGCACACAAAGCTGCTTGTTGGCTTGTTTGTTCTTCTCCTCTTTGTTTTGCTTTCCTCTCCTCAAGCTGCAAGTCTTTAGTCGGAGCTTTGCTTTGACAGGTGAAGATCAGCCGGAGTCATCGCTATTGGCAACCATGTGGGATTGGAGGGGAGAGGTGGCGGCGAGGTCAGCGGCAGCGGAGATATTCTATACCTATGCAATAACACACCCGGCTGGGGCAGAGTTCACTCCGTGCCTTTATCCTGCAGACACACGGAGGCAGAGAGTCGGCTCTGACTCAAGGCAACAACAAGAAAACAGCGACTTATGTTCACTCTTCTCTCATGCCAACAAAAAAATGATGAATAACATTCATGCAGGAGTGTTATTTTTTCCATTCGAGCGTGCAAATACAACAAGACAACTATTCTGAGTCCCACATGCAGTTTTTTTGATGAATGGTCGCAGAGAAGTTGAACATTATTGACTTCCGCTGCAGACACTTAAAAACGGTGAAACGGCGGTTGGAGCGATTAAGCGGCAATCACATTTGTAATTATGATAATGTCAATTGAGCTTGTCAAGGATGAATAATTTCAAGGGAGACAGTAAAACATACCTAACAAGGCTTTTCTCAGCGGTAAACACGGGGCTTTTAAAACTGTAATTAGCCCTTTAATGTCTAACACATGGCTTACAAGCCATCCATGGGGCCGGCTTCCCTCCTCGCAACCACCGTCCCGTTCTCTCTGTAGGAAAACACTTTTCACATAGCTGGAAATCTAACCACACAAATAGGAAGCTCTCTCAGTGGGGTGGGGGCAGTGGTGGTGGTAGTGGGGTTGGTGTGGGGGGGTGCACAGGCTGGTGTAATTCAGCAATTGTGGGACAAAGTGTTATTTTCCTGCGCTTAAAATAGACACACAGGAGATGCAGAAATAATATTCTTACTGCTGCTGCTTTCAGCTCTCTGGGCTGAACGAAGTACGACATATTTTTCTGACCATTATACGTTTCGTTCGGTTCATTAACGAGCTAAATAAACCCCCCAAGTACAAAAGCCTTGAATTCCATGCAATCCCGAAAAGTTGCAGGCAACAGAGAAAGAAAAAGAGAGGATCTGAAGCTTAAAAAATGCTGCACCCTTCTCCCCAACCAACCACCACCAGCCTGGCTCTCTTTCCCACAACTGCCCCTCGTGCATCCTCTCCATGCACCCACCCACCCACCCACCCAAAGTGTTCAAGAATTCCCCCTTGAGAGACAGACATAGATAATTGGTCACAGATTTTTGTTGGCAGGACACAAAGGAACCTCCTATTCACCCCTGCACAGCTGTCTGCGTCCCATTCTGCCATCTCTGCTCCCCACAAGTTGCATCCCCTCCAACCGTCCCCTCACCACCAACACCACCACCACCCCCATCGGACCGGAGCTGAGCCGCACCTCGTCCCCAGAACATCGCCTCTTTCATTGCCACAGTGAAGCCATCAGGACACATGCCTCTCATGACCCCGACCCTGAGCCCCTCGCCCGCCTCCTCTCGCCTCGAGGCCTCGCTGACATGAGGAAGACCTCTGAATCTGCTGCTGGATCTCTCTGATAAAACTTGTTCCTCTGATTAAGGATCCACTGGCTTTGATTAATGCACCTGTAGTGAGGTGCATAACTCATGTTCTGCTTTGAGTTGGTTTCCAAAGCTGAATTCACCGTTCACACTCTGTTTTTGGTTGGTTTGCTGGACATTTAAAGGATGATGGCGAGGTGATTCTTAAGATGAAACTTTTCTTTATGTTTTTATGTGTCCAGTCATGTTGGGTTACAGCGTTTATCTTGAATATATATGCAACTGAGCCGTCATACAGATCACTTATGATGGTCGTTTTAATACATTACAGTAATTATACAAACCGTTTATTTCAATAAACTTATAGTGGTGGATAACTGACTACTTTTATATCTTAAAATACAACAATGTGCACAGAATTTCAGAGTTAAAAATCTTACTTTAAGCACAGGAGTAAATGGAAAGCTCTCATTATGCAGCAGAATGGTTCCCGTTGATGTTATATTATTATTATTTGATCTTACTCGAATCCGACATCTGTTTATGCACGAGTTCACCTTTGTTTTCTTCAACTCACCATGGTCCTAAAAATGTATTTCTAAGAACAAAGTCATGTCTCTGGTGACCAGTGAACAATATGGCAATGATATTACACTTCCTTCAAGCACAGACAGTAGACTGTGTTCGTGCAGGAAACAGAGGAAAGTAGAGCAACACGTTTCACCTTCAGCTTCCTGCACTTTCTCCCTCCTCGAACAGCGTAATGGATCACATGTGTGCAGCCGCTGCTGTGGCGAATACTAAAAAGACTTCAACAGACACAAGGAGGAACAAAGAGGCCCAAATAAGAGATTGTATTGAAGGTAAAGAAGAAGAAGAACTGAAAGACACACACACACACACACACACACACACACACACACACACTCTCTCTCTCTCTCTCTCTCTCACACACACACACACACTTGCGCACACACACAGAAAGAGTTCAGTTTGGAAGAAATAAGGTGATTACAATTCCAGTCACAGCTAGCGCAGCAGTTTGTGCAGTGATCCTAGATTTCTTGAGCAACAGAGCAAAGCTGTTCCCAAGGGGCTCATGGGAAGGCAGAGGTCAACCACCCCTTTCCTGACTCACCACATGTTAAAGGAATTCAGCAGTGCATTGTGGGATATGACACCGGTAACCCCCACAACTAAGTTTCCAAATTACTAACACACACATTCTCAAACCTGTCTGCCGTTTCAGCTTTGAAACAAAAAGACAAATGTTGATGTAAAATGGGATCGTATGTGATATCAGAACCCTGAAAAGAAGCACACGAGTAGAATAAAAACTCACAAACTGAACGCTGAAGCAAATTATTGCATTTTCTTTTCATTTTAGTGGATATAATTCTCAGAAGAAAAGGAGACGTGACCACCTGTTTTTATATTTTTCTTATCTCTCCTCAAAGACGATCCACACGATGACCTCACTAATGGATGACTTACCGCCACGAGTCAATTTCAGGAGTATTTAACAATTTTTTATAACAATGTTCTGACTTTACTGGTGGAAAACAACTCTTATCTGTTTACCAGATGGAGACAGAATAAAGCATTGTGTTGGGAACTGAAGATAAGGCGGACAAACAAGGTTGTTCTGATGGAGAAGCAAATGTTTGGAGTTCAGTTTAACATTCCAGCATGCAGCTGAAGGATTTAATTCATTTGTCACATTCCTCCTCTCCTCTCTTTCCTCTCTTTCCCTCTCTTTTCTCTTCTTTTTTCTCCTCTTTTCTCACTTTAATTTTTCTGTTCTCCTTTTCTTTTCTCTTCTCTTCTCTCCTCTCCTTTCTTCTCATTTTATTTCTTTTCTTGTCTTCTTTTCTCTTCTCTCCTTTCTTTACCTCTCTGTTCTTCTTATTTCAGTTCTTCTGTTTTCTTCTCTTCTCTTCCCCCCCCCCCAACATGAAACTAATTACACATTATTAGTAATCATACCCAAAAGTTATGGGCTGTAACTATCTGCCACTCAGCCGGAAATTGAGTCAGAGAGATAATGAAGGAAAACTGAGCTTTTGGACTTTTCACAATCAGACCAGCAAACTGCTCCTCAACATTATTACGTTCATTCATGCTGAGGAGGTTTCTGTTTGTTTCTACCGTTAAGAGAAGAGAGGTTTGAAATCACACCAAAGAAACTGACAAACAAGTTTTTCGGACAGCAGACAAAAGGATCAACAGAAGTACACGGATTAATCGCCTCAACAGAAACAAATCAGTAACTAATGTGCTTGAAAAAGTGGCGTTTTAAACATCGTAAACATCTTGACAGCTAAAATACTGGGAGTCCATTTATAGGGCTGTGTTTCATGGAGCAGTTATGGCCAGGTCTCTTTGTAGAGCTGGGGGGCCCGGAGCTGTGTCAGGGGTGGGGGTAAACGATGGAGCTGATGGACATCTGTCAGCCAGCCTGCAAAGGCAGAAACAAACCTGCAGGAACCAGAAAAAAGTGGGGAAAACACAGGAAGAGAGAAGAGGGGCCAAACAGTACTCTGATTACTTTTAAAGGGAACTTGATTACTTTAAAGGGAACTTCTGCTGGATTAGAGAACTAAAAAAAAAAAAAAGGAGGGTTATAAATCAGAGTAATCCATTCAGCCTGGGGGGGCTCTGCCCGGCCATCCCTGACATCCACAACCCAAGTCCCTGAGAGCCCTGAGGGACTATTTGGAGCCACAACAGGCCCGAGGGGGGGGCTCAGCCACAGGTGTCGTCCGGCAGCTGCTATGAGTCCGTATACACAAAAACACACAGCCTGCGCTAATGCACATTCTCTGAACACACTCCATAACACACACATGCCTCACTGTATGTATACACAGTGAGTGTGTGCGGTGCACGCCAACATAATTGTGTCAAAGACAGACGAAGGCATAAAACTTCATGGCACAGTTACTGCAAACACATATACTGTAAGGCCCCCGCCATAAGACGGGGAATCGTTCATCCATACAAACCAAGAGCCACA
This sequence comes from Acanthurus lineatus, assembly GCA_029814665.1. NCBI lineage: Eukaryota > Metazoa > Chordata > Actinopteri > Acanthuriformes > Acanthuridae > Acanthurus > Acanthurus lineatus. Next base: position 20,002,262 of record JAPZDV010000021.1, on the reverse strand, counting down.
GAGATATTACCCACAAATTCACAGCTGAGACCAGTGATGCATGCTGCAGACACACACTCTCACACCAGGCTGTTGTTTCAGATATTCTGCCTGCATCTGGTTTGCACACACACACACACACACACATGGCAGCACAGAGTCTCTCAAAACCAAACAGAGAAAAAAATCACTCCCTCATGACACAACGTTGTAAACATGCAAACATATGCAAACGCCTCACGTGAGTCAGATCAACAGGCACTGTGCATGCACACACACACACACACACACACACACACACACACACTCACAGATGCAGACACTCGAAATGAGGAAGAAAAGTGAGTAATTATTTTTAAAAAAGTGTATAGTGTGCCCATGTGCGGCCATTCTCACACCCACACAGATTCCTGCAGGCAGCCTCCAGTGCTGCTGTCCATCTTTCAGCTGTAATGTTAGACACACACACCCCGAGGAGGGAAAACCCACAACTTTACAGTTTCACTGGCTGGAATCGACTCGATTTCTGAGTTATGACAGCCAACACCGCAACAGACGACAAGTCTTTCTATCTGACTATATCGGCTCTGATCCAAAGTCAAGCCCACGCTGTCTGATTTTAACTCACCTTTCATAGTATGTAAAACCAAACGGTATACAAGAACTCTGATGTGATTATATGGAGACATATTTCAATTAAATGTAATTTTGGAGCAGCTGAGTGGTTTGATATTCTCGTTTTTGTCTTTGTGTTATGTAAGCCAGAACAACAACTCAAATAAATATGGTAAACACACACTAACTTTCCTAGCAAGAGGACTCAGATGAGCAACGCTGGCAATTTATCCCAGATTCCAGAGCAATGAGGCAACAAATTAAAACAGGCATTAGTGGTGAGTTTGAGCTCTCTTTGCAGTAACAAGACACATGACTGACAGCAGCGTTATGCAAACCCTCCCACAATTGTCCCTTTCATTGGCGCTACGATTCAGACTCGTTGCCTTTTAAAAGTGTGACTCAAGGAAAAGGAAAGTTTGGTCTCAGTGGGTGGGATTTTCTTATTTTAAATTAAAAAAAAATTTGCTGCATGAAAACTTAACTCCAAAACAAAAACAGCCAGGAATCCACATATGACACGACAACAAAGACGTAGCTGTTACGAAGCTCCCAACCACCTCCACATGTTTGCTAATTAGCCTCTCAGATTGTCATGTGTCCTCTCGCAGCGCTCCGACATGAATCAGCTGTCTGATGCTTCTGATTTGCTGGTGTGTTTGCAGCGAGGCCTTCGTGACAACCCCCCCGAGCCAAAAATGTAGCTGCGAGTCTCATCACACCACACCTCCTCACCCCTGTCAGTGAATTGCCTGCTTGCATGAAATGGCATGCAAGGGACAAAAGGCATTTCTTCAGATTATTCCGGTCATGTCGAGAGGGGGCTAAATAACAGAGCAGAACCCAAGGGGGGGGGCTTCCCTGCTGGCTTCACAAGATTCTCCCCCCAGGTGAGAGACGGGGACCGTGTTGTTCGTGCAGGTTTTTCAGATAAAGTGGAGGGGAACGAGGTGCATCATCATAACCAACCCCCCCACCAGTCACCATCCACCTCAAACCCCCACTCTTCAATCCCTTGAGCTGACGCATTTCATGGCTGCCACAGAGACGAGACTCTGCCCTCCGTTTCCCATGAAAGAGGCTTAAAAAAGGAGAAACTTTCTTTCCCACTGTCTCAGGATGTGTGATTATTATTAGTCGACTAAAAAGAGTTCACCAATAAAACTTTGCATTCTCATGACATGACTAAACCTGGACAAAAAAAAAGACTCAGCAGCACCGCAGATATCTTTTTAACCACGCAGTCTTCTTTCTCAAAGCTTTGTGTTATCGTTACCCACAATGCAACTGAACCGCCGACGGTTCAGTCAGAGTTTCGGGTGTGTTAACGTCGGTGCTAACGAAGCCTCGAGCAGCCGGCCTCTGGCAGAGATGAGAAGCGTGCGAGAGAGGTGTGGTAAGCTCACCTATAAGAAGCTCCACCTTCCACCACCTTTTTTTAGCCCCAACTGACTTCACACAGCTCCCTTTGGAGCCACAAATACTGCACTAATACTCCCAACAAAAAGACTCTAATGTGCTAATGTTCACCTTTACTTGCTTTTATATTTCCTAAAATCCGTGTGCAGAGAAGACCGGGAGAAGTGGAGTGATCTGTGAGAAGCGTCGGTCTGAACTGCTTGCATAACCTTGAGAGTAAAGCTGTAATTTATGAGGTGTCACAGGAAAGATCAACAAGCTTCTTTCTGCTTCTTTCTCTCTTTGTTTTGGTTGCGCTGCCCAGAGTGATGGATTTAGGGTGTGCGAACGTTGTCAGGGATTTTGACTCTATAAGCAAAGAGTAAATAAATGCAAGGCGCACCAGGATGGGTTGATTCAGTAATGCTGATGCAAGAGAGTCAGGTGGGAGGTTATTTGTCAATACTTGCAGGCCTCGTCTTGTCCCTGTGTGTTCTGTCGTTTCACTGTATATCTCTCATCACACGACTGCGCTGGAGGCAAAGAGCCAGCCAGCGAGCGAGGAGCCTGTTTCCAATGATTGTTGTGCTCCTCTATAACGTTTGTATTTGTCTTTCAGGAGTCACGGGGGTGGAGGGGGGGGTTGGCAGGGGGGTTGGGTGGGGGGCACTCTAAAATCTGACAAATTGCTGAAAATTGCTTTCACACAGTCATTCCTGTTTGGACGCACTTGGCACATCTGGTTGTGATCTGGCCACAAAAGCGCCATGGCGAAGGGTTCAGCTCACAGAGTGGTGCCACATATTATCCCTTCCTCCTCCTCCTCCTCCTCCTCCTCCTCTCCTGGTTTGGTCTGCAAACACACTGAGGATCATCCCTCTCTCTCCCTTTCTCTCTCTCTCTCTGTGGGGTGCGAGGAGCTGATGGTGTTTGTAGTGATGCTTGGCAGTCGTCCCGTCAGAGAATTCCTGAGCTCCTCTCTGACTTTAAGAGTATCAGTGGGCTGTAATTGAGGCGTCTGCAGAGATGAATGCAGCACTGACACTGCGAGCAGCACATATTTTCAAGGGGGGAAAGCTGCTCACAATCTGGCAACTTTAAACACGGCCAATAAAAAGAGAAATTCTTTGCGTTTGGCACGATGCAGCACACACGCCTCGACACACACACACTTGATTAGTAGTTCAAAAGTGGAGCGTTGCGATCTTCAGAGATCTTTGTGTCAGCGTGCGGCTCTGATCACAGTGTGCGGCGCAGCAGCATCACACAACAGTGTCTTATAAATCCTCCCCTCATTGTTTTACTGTAGCCTTTACTAATCTGTGCGCTCTGGACAACATCTGCAGGGATGACTGTGTGTTTTCCATGCAAGTGCTGCTCGTGTTAGAATGTCTCCATGGAAAAACACATGACATGAATAAGAAGTAAGCTGCTCCACTGACTCAAGCTGCTCTGGAAAAAGATGCCAAACATAACTTTTAAAAGGCTTTAGATGATATTTGACATATCGTGTCCTGTGTTTTGCATCATACAGCTGCAGAGATTTATGTCTCTCTCATGAAGAATTCCATTTTTTTTTTTATTTTAACTCAGAGAATAAGATTGAACTTATGGGAAAAATGGATTATGGATTGTTATGTGCTTTATTTTTTAGCGTACGTGTCAAATAAACGTGCTGGGTTGTGAAGTAGAGGAGAGGTCATGGGGAAACTCGCAGTATTGTCAGTCGTGCAGCTGTGGAGCTGGAGAGAAAAAGTGAGAGCACAGCTGCAGACCGAGGCCTCAGCTTCTCAAATTGCTTCTGCCTCAGTTTCCTGCCCTCTTCGCCGACCAGGCCAAACCAGGCCCTTATTAGACCCACCCCCACCTTAATAATCCATGATGTCACCTCAACATCACTTTTTTTGTTTTTCTCGATTCTTTCTCCCCCCATTGTTTGCTAAATACTAACAGGTGTTGGAGCAAAGGAGGAGGACAAGTGACTCCGTTCGGTCAGCTTCTTCTGGTCCCGTCCGTCCGTCTATCTGTCCATCCGCCGCTATCGCCACATCTGCTTCAGTTTTGACTTCCCCTGGTTTGTTTGTCCATCTGTATTTGTGTTTCTTCCCCCTCCTTTTCCCCTGTCCCCCCTCCCTCTGTCGGTGCAGGGAGGCTGAGGAATGATCAGTCAGACTTTGATGCCGCTGGCCTCTGCCCTGGCTTTCCACAGCACATGAGCCCAGGCAATTACGAAAGCGCTCCTCGCCGACTGCTATTACTCTGTAATGCTCCTGTCTGGAGCAGGAGGAAGAGGAGGAGGAGGAGGAGGAGGAAGAGGAGGAAGAGGAGGAAGAAGAGGAGGAGGAGGAGCAGGTCGAAGAGAAGGAGAGAAGGGAAAGGGAGAAAAAAGGAGGAGCAAAGTTTGATTTGACATTGCACCACATACAAAATTTCATTGCACCACAGAGGATCTGTTCCACAAATTTCTTTATATTCAAAATAATCCAACTGTCCTCATATGATTGGCAGCTCTCCTGCTGAAACACTCCTCCTGCTGAAACACTCCTCCTGCTGAAACTCTCCTCCTGCTGAAACACTCCTCCTGCTGAAACACTCCTGCTGAAACTCTCCTCCTGTTGAAACTCTCCTCCTGTTGAAACTCTCCTCCTGCTAAAGACAGAAGTATACTATGTGCACCCGGTTGTGCAGCACACATGTGGCAGACAGGAAGTACTCGGATATGGGGGCAGGTTGGTGGTGGTGGTTGAGGGGGGGTCAGGAAAGATGATGGCCCCTTTATCCCAAGGAATCATTAGACAAGACTTTCCAGAGGAAGTCAGAAATCACCGTCCCATATGATCCATGCTTCCCTTCTTCCCAGAGATGCTCTTTTTAAAGAGATTCAGTCTGTGTGGAAACGGTCCGCAGAGCCCACAGCTGCTTACAGCCTGCCATTCACTGTATATAATGGTCTGTCTGTGCACCAGCAATTACAAATAAATCATGTGGATCATCTCTTTGGTTAGGGACAATTATGCTGTGCGCTGACAAAGTGACGGCATCTGCTGGGAATAATGCACAGAGAGGCAGCAGGAGCACACGAGAAACCAGCGGGAGAGAAGCTGAATGTAAAAATATCTTTTGTTTTTCTGGAAGGTGAAGAGAAAATAAAGCTGTGAGTTGTTTTACCTCGAAGCTGCTATATTTCTCTGATTGAAGGGTACTTTACTGTAACATCATTAGTTTATGCTGTCAGTATAAAAGAAGGGTTTTGGCCATTCTGGCCAAAAATGTGATAGTTCTGCAAACTGAAATAAATCTTGAACCAGAGATGAATAATGATCCTGGCACATTTCAATTAAAGTTGTGGAAAAAAAAGTGGACTTGTTCTGCTTCCAGAGCCCAGAATGAGTTGCAGCTATAAGAACTGGCAGCACCGGGGATGTTTACTTTTCTGGAGAGATGGAAAATAACTGCTTGCTCAGCATTTCGCGTTGAACCACTGCAAGCCAATTCTAAAAAAAAAAACCCCAAAAACCTCTTTTCTCAGTGAAGCTTGGTGGGTATGAAGTTATAATATTATTGTCATTCTGTGCAGAATATCATCTGTCTTTGCGAGTATATAGTTATGAACAAGGACAGTGATCGATTGTTAATATAAGATCTTTTTTCTGTAGTTTTCTGACAAGTGAATCTGTTGACTCCTGATTCCAGGTCAGTAAGTTTGTGTTCTCGTTGCCCCATCCTCAGCTTCACGGCAGCTTGATGATGCATTGACTTGTTGAATCTTCTGCTGAGAAGCTCGTCCTTTAACCCAAGGCCATCACTCTCATCAAAGCCTTCAGTGTGCTGCCGGCTTTGATGCTCGAGCCAGTTTGGCACCACGTTGGGTGACGATTATGAAACTACGTCAGGAGAAGGATTATTATGTTTTTATCAAAAAATGCTCCAAAATTTTAAACAATAAACCAACAGCAATCCTATAATTCTTTCCTATACGGTCAATCTGAATATATCATGGTTCATAAATGTGTCTGATGGTGGCCAGCGTGCGTGGCCAATGCTGTAATCCCATTACATTTTCCAAATCAATCCCAAAAGAGCAGACATGTATTAGAAACAATAGAAAAGCTGTTTTTAAGACTGCAGATCACCAAAGCCCCCCCACCCCGCTCAGCTAAATCACACTCTGCCTCACACCTGCTGTGTGTCGTGAGAGGACGGAACAACTGGAGGCATGGACAATGCATGTGTGTGTGAGTGTGTGTGTGTGTGTGTTGGAAAGAGAGCACAACTGGGCATGCAAAGACTCTTGTGTGAATGTGTGTGTTTATGTGTGCACGGTCCTGTAAGAATGCACGAGTGCTTGTGGCACAAGGCACGGCCTCAGCTCGATTTAACTCTCTAAATGCCACCGTGACGCCAGTCAGACTTTGTGTGGCCGCATACCTCCACTGAAGAAGATATGGAAAAAATCTGTGGGCCAGTAAATCTCGGAGATTACATGGCTCCTCTCAGCTCTGGCCTCAATAATGCCTCCAATCCAACAGGGCCATGCCACTGCAATTTGGGGCGTTTGTCTTCAAAAAAAAAAAAGAAAAAGCGAATCTTGACACCATCACACTCTTGATGAGACTGTTTGTGAGCATGTGTGTGTGTACGTGCCTGAGAGTGAGCTGGTGTGTGTGTGCATGAGTGTATACGTATAAGAGAGGGGATTACATGTAGAAACAGAAATGGATCAACCGAAACGCAACATTGACTTGATTTTTTTAATTGCCTCTCGGCTGCGATGAATGGCCGATGCAGCTGTCTGCGCGAACAGCTGCTTGCCAAAAAAGATTGGACAGAACAAACTCTGGGAGGGAGGAGAGAACAATGCGGGATGAATCATATGAAGCCTATGAGGTATTTTGCAATTTCACAACTTTGAAAAATGCATGCAGGATTAAGAATCTTTTATTGGAAATTCACATCTGCTCCAAGGCGCATTTCCCAGGGAGCTTGCAAAGATGCATTTTCTATGTTGTCTGGGCGAGACAGAAACAGTGTGCTGTATTACTGCATAAAGTAAACTAAAGCAGACAATGTTTTTTTCTTCTTTCAGCTTTGTTAATGTGGAATGTTGGAGTTTACAAGTTGCAATTTACAACTGTGGAAGAACCAGGGGGTCTGAAAGATTTGATGGAGCAGTCTGTATGGATTTCCTGCAGAATATTTGTCAGACTTAAATTAAGTACTGTTGTTTTGCTCTCTCTCTCTCTCTCTCCTTCAGCCCGAGGCCTTGTGGCTGACTACTCCACATCTATAAATCACCGGGAACGCATGCTTATATCCCGGAGCGAGCACGCTGAGTCAGTCTGGCAAGGTTAATCACATTCACATCTCCTCGGCCTGTTTGCAGCAGCCAACTGATAACCAAACACACATTACGGGACATGATCCCTCTTGCTCGTGAATTCTGCTCATATCATGCTTTAATGGTGATGCCACATAAAAGAGTTGGGTGAAGGTAAAGCTGTGGGTGCATGGTGTTTTGGTGATTGTTACCAAGCATAAACAGCAGTGTCACGGGAGCTTAAACCACAAAAATACAGCCAGAGCACATGAAGAATTGCTGCGAGAGAAGAGAGACAGATACCACTGGGGTGGGTCTGGGCTGGTGGATGAGGAGCGCCCATAATAACAGACAGAGGTCTCATTCACATTGCACACATGCTCAGCTTACACTGGGGCCAATGGTCGACTGCACTCATATCCTCCTGTCTGTGTGTTTGATGGACTTCTAGAGAATATGGGAAGCTTTCCAAGTGTGACACATGGTTTTCTAGCCTACGAGTATCTATGAATATAAGTGGCATAAAGTGTAGTTAAAGTGTGGGTGTGTTTGCAGGTGTTTATGAAAATGCATACATGACTGTGCCTCAATCTTTTTTTTTTTCCATTAAAGCTATTTTTTCTTCTTCTCTTCACAGAAGTGCCCTGCCCAGATATGTGGGAATTAGGCCACATCGCTCACTACCATCCCGCTCTAATCAAAGTGCCGATTCTTGAAACAGACAGCTGTTGTCATGTGCCTTGATTCCAATGGCTATCTGTCCCTGTGGCTGCCCAAGTTTTTAGTCGGCCAGCTGAAGCTGTCGGGGGAACGAGGGTTATCGGCGTCCGCCAGTTCAAACTCCTGTTAGAGCGTTAGAGCGCACACAGCATACACCAATAACACACTGATCCGAGGTAAGTTTGTTTTTCTCTCCTCTTCTCTTGCGTTACTCATAACATCCTGCGACTCATACCAGCCTGAAGATGCTAATCAAGATTTCACACAGATAAAACGACGCAAACAGAAACACCGTAGGACGTGTGCTGTTATTTTTGGAAGTGAAAATGAGTGTTTAAAGATCTGGCAGATAATTCACTAATGCACAGGAGTTTGACACATTAATGCAAACACAGCAGGTGATTGGTTGTTTCACTGCATCCTCTTTTAAGTGTGACATGCATGATTCAATGTGACCATGTAAGGAGTGTTTTTTTTCCTGAAAGTAAATGTGAATGTGAGAAACATCTGTTAAAAAAAGAGAGTTGGGTGGAACAGTCGTATCAGTTTCTCGGCTCTTCATGTTAGACTTTTCTAAAGCCAGCAGATATGTGCTGAGAGCGAACAGCAGCGAGTCGATCACACGGGTTTGTGGAAGTTTGCACCATGTTCATGTCATGTTCCTCCATGTTTCACTGCCTCAAACCAACTCAAGCAGGAGGATGAAAATTTAGTAAATAAGAGAAGCTAAATTTATATGCTCACGAGTTGTTGTCTGTCCGTCTGTTCCTGACAGACACGATACCAGCTTCTAACTGCAGGACGCACTTGATCACAAATGCATCTGCAGATGAAGCCTCAGGCTGTCAGGTGTAAAACGGCGAGCGTTTGAAAGCACAACTGGCGTCACACGTCGTCCTTAAGTGAGACTTTAAACAATATACTTTTCAAACTATGAAGATCTTTCTAGAGAATGTGACATAAAGGAGGAAAAAGAGCCTCTAAAATATGAATTAAAAAAGCATCAGAAACAAGGAAGAGATAAAAAGATGAAGAGATGAAAACAAGAAGAGGGTTCCCAGGGTACTTTTACTCTTTTTGAATACTGCAGTTGGTAATAAGTTGATGGTGAAAGTGAGAAAACATCCCATCTTTAATTTCACACTTAGCATCAGTCTGGCTGTTTTTTTAATTAGATTTGGTGAAGTTGTCGTTTTTTCAGAATAAAATAAACATTAAAACATAAATTGAAAGTTGAAAAATGATGAAAACAGTGCGTATTAATCCTTGAGCTGGTGGCTGCAGAGGTGTCATAGATCCTTACAAAGCTAATTTGTTGTCTCCAAACTGCATCTTGGCTCAGATAACCAGGAGTGGGGGGGGGCGTTGTTAGGAAAAGACAAAGATGAGGCACGTCGGCTTCACGGCTGCTCGATGAAGCCGTACACCGAACTGTTTTTGCTACTGGATTTATTTGTCTGAAAAAACACTTAACGGGAAAAAAAGTCTATCGGAGGATTAAGGATTGGAGAGGTTTAACCCTCAGAACACACACACACACATACACACACACACACACAAACATACAGGCCTGGTTCGGGTCAGAGGTCAAACGGCCCTGAACTCTCCTCCCTTTAGGCCGAGGACATCAGAGGTCCCTCTGTGCGCTGCTCTGCATTTATTTTACCCATCATCCCTCATCAGGCTGGGATGACCCTGCGACCCCGGAGCTTGGGTTACCTGTCAGTCGACCGTCTATTCACGAGCACGGGGCTCGACGCTGTGTCAACATTTGTTCTTTGAGGGGGGAAGAAGAAGAGAGGAGTTCGGTTCAGTGTGCTGAATGAAGAACCAACAAACAGAGAGCTGAAAAGAGTTAAAAACAAACATTTTTAAATTGAAATTTGTTAGAAAAAAGAACGTACTCCTGATTTAACGTCACACTCAGAAGTTTTTCATCAAAGCGCTCCATCTTGACTTCATTCACACATATGACACGCATGTGTGATAACCTCTGTTTACTCAGAGAGACAAAGATCCAAAGGAGCACAGTAAACAGCTGCCTGCATGGATGCCTTTTGAGGGGTACCTACAAAAAAACACTCCAAAAGCCCCCCCTGTGTGTGCTGTCAGCTATCAATCAGGGTGTCGTAAGTGGGATCCTTGAGTGGAGATGCTATCAGCGCTGCCCCGTATACACTCACACCACGGTTTCCCTTATCTCTGCTGAGATAACAGAGCGGGAGGCCTGAAGCAGACACACTCGCTTTCTGCAGCTCCCTCTCTCTTTCCGCTGTGCTATAGGCCACTTCATTTCAGACGGGGGCCATCAGGAAAAAAAAAAAAAAAACAGTCAATTTGCTCTGGTTCCTGTTTAAAATTCAATAAGTGTGTCTGTTGTATTGCAGCCGTGTGGTGCTGGCGGAGGCTCCAGAGGGCGCATGCTCCCTCTGATCTCAATCTCTGATGTTATCGGCCTCCAGAAGAAACATGATACATGTCTCAGCTGACTAATCTAGATGGGCATGAAATTGGACAAAAAAATCAGAAGCATGACACATCAACAATTTCCTGCAACTGTATTTTTCTGTTATTTTTGTAAACATTGCATTCCCGGAAAAAATAAATAAATTGTTTAAGATTCACAGATAGTTCAGGGTGGCTCAGTGGAACTTTAGTTTGTGAGTTAGAAAAGTGCAAAACTGAAGTGTGATTTATGCGAATCACATTATTTGACTGGAAATGTTCCAGTTGCTCGTATATAAAACTGCATTATTAACAAGATTTGCAGTAAGTTGAACGTGTTGTGGTGCAGATACGTGAGGTCACTCCAGTTATTTCTTCCCGGGTTTGAGGACGGCGAGCGGTGGAGATGGTCCGGGACCGGCCCTGTTTTTCGGGCTTCTCCAGCAGACCACAGCACGTTGGGCCTAATAACAAAAACAAGCATCCTGGTGTGGAGCTGGTCCCACAGTGTGAGGACCTTAATGAGGAACATGTGGAGCTGCCCAGACACACAGTCAGAGGAAACCCAATCCCTCACTCCCTCCTTTTCTCCCCTTTCCTTCTCCCTTCCCCCCTCTCTCCCATTCTTTCTTGTTCACTCTCGTTCAATCTACTCTCTACATTTTCTGCCGTTAAGTCTTAACTTTTAATACTGTCGCGCTGCTTTTTAGGTTCTCTGTTTTCGTGTTTCCATCAGAAATCCTCAATGTTTTTCGAAAACTTAAACAATCTTGGTTTTTGTTTTCAATAAAAATAGCTTCTTCAGACTTTTTCTCCCCCTATTGTGCCAGAACAAGTGACCCACTGTCAGCAGGGGAAATATATCGTCCCTGTTTTTACCTGATATACCACACCCGCTCCCTCCGACTTGTTTTAGAGCTGGTGGCACGTACATATTGCTGGGTCATGCAATGCAATACGCTCATAAGGAAACGTGGGAAGAAAGAGGTCTTTCTCCACCCATCAAGCCTGACAGGCGGTCTCAAAGTTTCTTTCATGTGCTGAATTCATCCTTACCATCCACCTGGATCAATTAACTGTTTGCTTCAGTGGTCGTCAGTCCCGCAGTTTGGGACCTCGGCTCATTTTGCAGACAGCAGCTCATTGAGAGAAACTGTGGCTTTGATTTTATAAAACACTTATTATGCATGCAGATCTATTATTTCTAACATTATTACTAAAAAAAAAAGGGGCATTTTCTTTTGTTCAGCTGTTATAAACTGGAGTAAACAATGTGTTTTTTTTCCTCTGCAGGAAATGTCATCACTTGCACTCGAAGAGAAACACTGTAAGAGGTGAGACATGCAGGAATGCATTTTAATTATCTGTACAGCACATCCACGCCATCAACACGGCCGTCACAGCTGTCACAGGGAACGCAAAAGTGCACCCTTTTTTTTTTTCAGGGGGATTTAAAATGCGACCATAAAGCAGAGCCATAAAGCAGATCAACCAACCAACCAAACCTCCAAAATTAGCTGAACAAACAGAGTAAGGTAGAGCCCTCTGGGGGATAAACTTGGCACACTGGATCCAGTGTGACAGAGGACTTTCTGGCAGCTCAGAACAATCCAAACGTTCCACATGGCTTGAGCTGTCTTCGTTTTCCCCTCCACTATATATATCAGCCCCACATCAACATGGGCCTGTGAAGACCTTTCACAAGACTGACAGGCCACCTGAATCACACAATTGTGTGGCCGGAGGAGCCTGCATGTGTATAGAAAAACCAGTGATCCAATAACTGTCTGGGTTCACTTCTCTCTCATAAAGTCAGGAGGGAGGCGCAGAGGGAGACCCACAGCTACAAGCCAAACGCTCCAGCTGCACCAAAACAAAGCCTTTCACTTTAAATATAATTCTCCAAATCGTGCAAACTTTCACTGCTGATTTTCTCAATATCAGTATTTTTTTTTTTTTGTCCCAGTAATCGGTTGATGCATTTAAAATTGTTCATTTGTGAGGCACTCAAACCTCAGCGTGTCTCGGGCTGAAGGCTGGGGAGTATGTGGCTTGCAGATGGTCAGGCCTCACAGCAGCTGTGCAAATGAAAGACGGAGTGTCGCTGAAGGAGCGAGAGAGAGATGGAAACTTGGCCACGAAAAGGAAAAAAGTAACATACAAGTTGCTAGCTGAAAATGTAATGGAAAGATTAATAGCACACTGAGATTTGCTGAGAGAAAATAATGGAGTCAGAGTATTTTCTCTGACTTTTGTTAAGTGACAAAAACAGTCAGTGCCCGTGTTTTTGGCGAGAAAAACACCATTTTGTTGCCAAAGAACGGCTGAAAAAAGCACATATTGATTTAAAGTATAAAATCTACTCAGTGTAATGGAGAAAACCCCCCCACTGTAGGGGGGTCAGAGCAGAAGCAGGCTCCTTTATTTCTCCCATCAACCTATATCTCTTAAACAGTCTGAGTTAGATGTAATCTGTTACTTTGCACACACACATTGTCAATCAAAGTGTATTTTTAAGCTCTAAGTCTCGAGTAAGAAAACAACAGGTGGGGGGGAATCCTGCTTAATGCTGAAAACACACAAACATTTGTCCTCAGGAGGGAGGGTGGGGGGGGTCAAAAAGTGCTTTGTGGTGCAAAGAGTCTTTAAATTTCTAATCTTATTTACAACTCTGCAGGAGAAAAGTCTTATTTGACCCTGGAATAAAGCAAACAGCCCAAAGCTGTGCCTTCAGCATGGATATGTTGTACATGTGCAGATAATAAGACAGTTTTTATACACAAATAACCACAAAACTCTGTGATTTTTTCATTTTTCATCATTAAAATCAGGACATTTCTAATTTCACACCGCCCCTCCTGCCCACTGTCCTCATCCTCAATAATTGCCACTACATGTAAATATCAAGTGGTTAGTGAATAATTAGTGTTTCATTGGCCAGCAATCACCTCTGGGCCCCGTCTGCACTTTAGACCCCTCCCTCGTAGAGCCGCCCTGAAGACAGGGGCCCCTTTTGAATGACAGCGCTTTGGGAAGGAAGACGAATTTTTGTCTGATTTCCCGCAGCCACAGCGTCGATGAGAAGCAGCCGAGCGACTCCATTCTAACTGAATGGATTGGTATGGGGAGAAGCGGACCACAAATCACGGCTAAGCGGCAGCTTTGGGACTGTGTAACGTTGACGATGGTTTTACTTTCGCTGCTGTTTCGACCAGGTAAGTGTTGCTTTTTTCAATCCGTGCTCCTGCACTCCTCTCCCGCTACATGCGCACAGCCGCGTCCCGCTCCCCACCGGAATGGAGGTGGTGCAGATGGAAAAAAGTTCACTTTTTCCTGGCGTTGTGTGCCTGAACTCAAACTCTCTAACGTCATTTAATCGTTTCTCGTATACTTTTACTAAGTTTGAGTGGTTTTTGTGTCTTAACCTGGTGAATAAAGTGTGTTTTGTTTGTGAGTCCCGTCCGCTGCGGGACAAAGTGAAGTCCGGTAGCCGCCGAGTGTCCGAGCCGCCAGCCTGCGCCGCGACGCTCGCACCGCGGCTAGCCGAGCAGCACGAGTTAACCCTCTGAACGGACGCCTTTATTCAACAAATGCGACAATTATCTTATTAAACAACAACATCATGCAACACGTCAACAACCACTTAACGGCTAACACGCCTATGAAACACGAGCACCGCCGTTTTTTCCGGTTAAATCAAGTTGTGTGAAGTTACGGGTTAGCTCACAGCTAGCATAGCTCATAAACAGCTAGCTAACGGGCGTCCAGCAGCCGCAAGTCGCACCAGAAGAAAACCACGAAGAAAGATGTTTTTTTAACGCCAAAACTTCACAAACTGAACACCAGCCCGACAGCATTGCAATTTAAGGCATAAATCTGACCATGACACATAGTTTTGAGTGTTTTAGTCGTTTGTGAAGCTGTGTAGACCGTGTTATTTCCCCCTGTTTGTGCTGCATGTATTAACTGAGTTAGCCAGCGTGCCCGGGGGTCCAGCCTCTCGGCCTGGACGCGCCGCTCCGTCCGCGGACCCCAAACCAAACAAACTCCGGCGGCTCCTGCTCACATTTATTTATTCTATCTGATGTGATCAGATCCTAATGTCGTGTTCAAACTAAGTTGACACGCAAAGTTAAAAATCTTTCTGGCAAAATGGGCGTTAATGTGATATTGAAGAATGTTTAGTGTTAGTTTTTCTACTGGAATTTCAAAATAAAATCACATGTTGAAAAGTGGTCAGACATGTAAAATATAGGAAAATAAAATGTGATTTAACTAACTGATGAAGTTTTACATTATAAATGTGGACTTTTGTTTTATTTTGTAATGATAAAATGTTTATAAGTGGTAATCATATGAAGCAGCACCACATTTAAAGACCCCTGAGAGCCCCTCAGGTTGATCTTAATTATTTGATTACTGCATTTTAACTGGATGTGGTACCTTTATTAAATGTAGTGCTATGGTTGAAATATGGAAAATAACTGTTGAAAATGCATTAAGACAGTGTGAAGATTAATAAAAGAATGTAGATCATATTTGAAATATGTCACACTTTATCTAATTATAACCATGTCGAGCTGTGTCTGAACAATTTGTTTTTTTATGAAAAAAATGAGTATTAGTGATCAAGTAACCATTTGTAATTCACATGATAAATCTTAAGTCACCATTATGTTTTTAAAAACAGTCGGTCTTAAATTTATCCAGTCTGAAAGTCTTGTTTCGTACTAAATATGAGTTGTTTCTGGTTCCAGTAAGTCAGGAGTAGCTGTGTTAGTGAAAATATTGAGTGCTTAACTTGTTATTCTGCAGCCTAAAGCACCATCTTTATCTCCAGCTCTCACTAAAATCTACTCCTCCATAATATACTAATATTATATTCTGTTTGTGTGGTCCCTCTGCTTGTTCGTGGTCTGTTCCCTTATTCCCCACATGGTCCTCACACTTGTTGGTAGCTCTGTAAGTGCCGGGGCGTAAAGACCCTTCAGGGAGATGTGTGGTTGTTGATGGCCGTGCAGGCAGTGATTGTCAGAAAGTGTCAATCACAGCAGACTTGGGCGACCTCGCAGCAAACCGGGGGGAGGCCTGCAGGAATTCAGAGGAGGGATGCTGAGTGGCTCTAACTTGACCTCTCGCTCTCCATCTCAGTTTTATCAGTGCTCGTGTTGAAGTGCTGCAACTGTGAGATCCATTAGTCATCTGTCATGCCCCCTTTAGTGCATCTGATGTATGTGAAAGGAAGAAATAGTGCAAAAAATATTCATGTATACCGTTTTGAAATTTCCATGCTATTGTTTTTGTCTTAGTTCATGCTGTTGGGAGATCAGATGAAGCCTTGAGGTAAACAGAAGGTTTTTCTGTCACAATAGCAGAGCAGTCTGATGCAACAGAGCCTGGTTTTGCAGTAAGAGTGATGTATTTGTTGTGGATGCAGGTTCATGCTGATCTGAAATAGAAAATATATCCATAATACAGCAGGAGTTACTGTCCCAGCTAGCACGAGACATCTCACCCAAAAAAAACACAACACTGAAACGAACTTGATGAATGTCCGCACTTTGACTCCCCACAGAAAAAGTTGCAGTTCTTTGTTTTCCTTGATAACAAATATCCCACTTGTGAGTCGTAACTTCTCAGGAAGCCCTGAATTCAGGCAATACCAACCAAATATCACATGCTGTGCCTCGCAGCCCCCACCCCTACTCTTGCTTCCAGTTTAGACCCCAAAATTGCTAAACAAGTGCGACTTTTTGTGATATTCTTCATGCTATCATCTTCAAGTTAGCAGCCCCAGCACACCCAGCCCCTACCGTGCCATGTAGTGTAGCTTAATGGACTTCAATTACCTCAGCCGCAGCCAAACCACATTCAGCACCCTCAGGCAAACTAACACAGGTTGGTTTCCTCCAACAGTGAGGCTTCGTGCTATTTCTGTGAGGGCTAGTTGGAGGAAATAAGTTCTGACTGACTCTGGAGCACAGTGTGGGACCATGGCCTCGTGAGCTCACGCATTTTGGTTTTAATGGCTCTCCTGATTGAGCTAAACTTGATAGTGGAAAAGTTTTGACTCTGCTGCCTTGTGCACTGTGCTGAGGTAATGTGTCTATAAACGTCAGATGGTTTTGACATTTCTTCATAAGAGAAAGCTGTTTTATTTATCTGTTTGGCATTGTTTTTTGCACAGAGTGAGGTAATGCAATTTTTTCTTATAGTGATTTTGATGCTTAAATGACATCACAGAACAAAATGATGATAGTGGTCGTTTTTGTTTTTCAGCACACTGCCAGCAGTGTCGAATCCAGCGCTGCAATGCGGAGTATGTGGCTTCTACCTCACCCTCTAGTGGTCTGCAGGAGGACGTGGCTCTGGATGTGGACTACTGCATCGCCTTGCGGGCCTACGCTCTGTGCACTAAGCGGCAGGCTCGCAGCTGTAGGGGCGACCTGGTCTACCACTCGGCTGTCTTCCGCATTAAGGAGTTATTCTCTCAGCATAACTGCTCCAGCGACGGGCCCACCTCCTCCGCCAAGGTCCCCAGCACATCTCGCCCCGTAGTGTCGGAGCTGTGCAACTATGAGAACCGGGTCCTCGTGTCGGGCTCGTCCGGTCCGCAGAAGAAATACGCCCACTGTGGATTATTTGGAGACCCACACCTACGGACTTTCCGAGACGAGTTTCAGACCTGTAAGGTGGAAGGGGCGTGGCCTCTGATCGACAACCGCTTCCTGTCCGTGCAGGTGACCAATGTGCCGGTTGTCCTGGGCTCCAGTGCCACAGCAACCAGCAAGGTAAGGAAGAGCTGAAAGTACCAATCAATCAATGGATTGATAGAAAACTGACAACTACTGTAGCCGACTAGTTGTTAAAGTCATTTTTCAAATAAAAAACCTTGATATTTTCTGGTTTCAGTTCCTAAATTGTGAGAGTTTTGCTTTAGTTTTTAGACCATTGTTTAGAAAAACAATCGACTTGAACGCATCATCATGGGCTAAAAGAAACTGTGAATAAAAACAGACATGAAAAAATGTTATATAAATTATTTATTCAAGTAAAATTGTTCAATTAATTCACCATTTTTTTAATAATGAATACAGTAAGGTATATCAGATCTGAGAACAGTGGTCCCAACCTTTTTGGCATGTAAGCCTATGGAATTAATCAGTTTTTACACAAAATCCCTCTTACATTTTGTGTGTCTGTAGGTGTTAGTCTCTTTCCTTCTAGAAAAAAGAGAGATAAAAAAAAGATAGTAAGTTCATGGAATACTTGGATTCATTTTGTGACCCCTCGCGGGTGCTTTTTTTTGATTGAATGAATGAAAGAATGTGATCTTAGTTAAGTTTGAAAGTAATGGCCTCTATGAGCAGGCTGTTTTTCAGTTCTGACTTGCAAGCTCAAGTGTTGCCATAAAGTATCAAACATGTGAAGTTAATCGTCATTCCTTGGTGCCTCTCGAGCCTCCAGCATTCCTCTTGTCTTGGAGCTCCTTCAGATCTATGAAAAAGAGAGAGGAGGGGAGTCCTTCAGCGGTGTTGAATCACAGACATGCTTGAGCGCTCTACCTTTAACACATGGGTGGTCATATGGTAGTGATTAACGCTCACTCAAACATTTTCCTCCACCGCCACGATCTGGAATGTTTTTTCACCCCTCTGGTCAAATAATTAACTGGCTGCTTTTTGTGTAAATATGGAATAATGTGGAAAATAAAGGAATAATTGGACAGCAGCGAGGGGTTTTTTAGTCTGTTAATTGAACAGGCTGATTTTGCATCAAGGACTTGAGATCTAACTTCTTTCAAAGGTACATGCAGTGTGTTTTTAGTCCAAAGTGAACCTTGCAGTGTGGGATTTGCCCATGCCAGCTCCCGCATGCCACCATCATGCTTTTGGAGTTGTTTTCAACTCCCAGGTTTAAGACAGGAAATAATTCATCACATGCAGTATCTCCATTAGTGTAAATTTACCCACAGCCACCACTTTGTGGAGATGTTTTGAAGGAGCAGAGGTTAGGCCACAGTTTTTCACAGCACAGCTGGGATACAAATCACATTCAGTCATTAAGTCAGCACCAGCAGTGCCAGTCTGGGAGAAGTGTTGGGAGATTCATGGAGCTTTGAGGCTGTTGGGAAACTCTTTGACCGGTGGAGTTATTACTATTTGATGTGCTGGTAATTTGTTTTAGGTAAAAAATGACTTGCGATGGGGAAGACAACACAGTGATTTCATTTTTGCTTTATTGAAGTGACAACAGAGCAGCTAATCATTGCCTCGAATCCTCAGAGCATTTTGCAATGGTTATGATTTCTCAGAAGGGAGAAAATTACTGCTGCACTGCAAAGTGGCCCATGTGTACCATGAGCACCTTCCACAGCAGGATCATGCTGCCACCTTGTGGCCTTAATTAGTACTGCAGTTAGTAAAGAGTAATTTGTACAGTCTTTGCAATGTGTCATTACATTTAGTTATGGATGTGCCCTAGTGGGTCATTTACCAGTTGCTTTATGCAAAGAATATTCAGACTCTTTTATAGGAAAATAAAAATGAAACTGTAAAATGCAGCAATCTGTTTCTTAATAGTGACCTTTTTTCTCATTATTTCAGATCACTGTGATCTTCAAGTCGTACCACGGCTGCACAGATCAGAAGGTGTACCAGGCCACAACTGAAGATCTGCCGCTGGCCTTTCAGGATGGGACTCGCAGCGGCGGTGAGAGTGGCAGCCTGACCATCGTGGAGCGTGGCGGCTCTGGGGTGGGCCGGCAGGTGAAGATACAGGCCCGGTACATCGGCACGTCCATCATTGTCCGGCGTGTGGGCAGCTACCTGACCTTCGCCATCCGCATGCCAGAGGACACGCTGGACTTTTCGGAGGACAATGGCGGTCTGCAGCTCTGCCTGCACGGCTGCCCACGCAACGAGCTCATCAAAGAGCACACGCTGGGCCGTCAGAACCAGCAGCCGCGCCTGCAGGGCACCAACACGGAGCTGGGGCCCCTGCGGCCCCCTCACCAGGTCTACACGGTGGAGCGCGCCACAGCCAAGTGTAGAGAGACTCTGCAGGTGGAGGACGTGTACTTCCAGTCCTGCGTGTTTGACTTGCTGACCACAGGAGACCCTGAGTTCTCTATGGCAGCTTACGGCGCTCTGGAGGATTTAAAGGCGCTGCCGCCCAGTAAACTGAAGCAGAATTCCCCGAGGACTCCCCGTCTTTCCAACCGAGGGATGTCTCACACGTCATCTGCAGCGGCCGCCAGCGGCTCCTTGCTTTCACTCCTGCTCCTCTTTCTGCTGCTTTTGTGAAAATTAAAAATAATTCTAAATGATTTTTACAAAGAAAAACATTGAGACAAACAGAACGTGGAAGCATTTCCAGCTTGAGGAAAGAGTGACTAGAGCTCAGACGTATGTATTTGTAATTTTTTTGGGATTTGGGGAGGGGGGGACTTGTGAATGTTGTGATCTTTTATCTTCTTTTGTCATTTGAAGGATTTCACTGTCAAAAAAGATGGCATTTCTTCCCACTGCACATTCTCTGTGGATTCCTATATGGGTCATTTCATTTCAAAAGCAACATGAATGCATGAAATCTGCTGGTTTGAGGTTTGAGGTCAAGTTGGTGTTCAACCATTTTCACAAACTTACTATTAATTGGTTTACAGCAGTCTTTTAGGAGGTTGAAAATGAATTGTGTGTGCTGACATCAAGGCAGCTAAACAGAAATGAGGTTTTTGTAAATATTCCATGTTTATGAGAAAATGCACGACCTCCAAACACTCCACCCTGTATGAAGCTGCATATGTGACTCCATACTGTATGTAAGCTGTTTTACGCGTGGCTTCTAGATTCAGTATAATCCAGTTAATATCAATAGCACTTAAGGGTTTTAACAGCAAAGTTTTTGTGTATTTAAATGTTATTTTTTGTCTGCTTCAACTGTTGTTTCAGAAATTGGCATGTTAAATACACAGGATCCAACAACTGCATGTAAAAACTACCTATCCATAATATATGATGTGTCAGTGTGATATTCAACAGTTCTCTCAGTTCTCTGTGAAACACTCCCTCTTCAAGATGTTTGGCTTCCAGTTTTAAAGGTTAAAGAAAACACAAATCTTTATATAATAATATATTAAAAGAGTGTATATATGTGTTTTATATTGTGTAAATTTGCCTGTGTATAGATGTTTTAACTGTAATATGTTTTACATTTGTTGTTTAGTAGTTTATTTTGAGACATTGTAAGAAAAGTAAACTAATAAGTGTTGTGTTGTATATGTAATTTTCTGTATTAAAGTGTTGGACACTCCAGACAAAGGCCTGTTTTTCCTCATTTTTTGTCACTTTTGTCTCGTGTAGCTAATGTCTTGGAGAGAGGATAGAGATTAACACCATCATGGTGGATAATAGTAGAAAGAGGTCCTGTATCTGCTCTCATTGCACCTTGAAACAAGGTTATACAGCTTTCTGTAGCTTTAATATGAACACATATTTACTAGTTACAGTGTGACGTTTCCTGACTACATGCTCTGTAATACCCTTTATGTCCTGAAGGGGTCCTCAGTCCACAAGGCCTGACGGCTCCCAGCATAAAGACAGTTTTGACAAGCGGGCTGTGTGGCTGTAGGGATCCACAGTATGTTCTCAGTCCCTTGTGTAAATGTTACCTCTGAGTGCTGAGCTGGCTGCTGGCTTTGCTTTTGTCTGCCAGCGCGCTGCACGGCTCCAAATAGGATTTAGTCTGTGGTTAACACCAGGTTAGAGTCAACACGCTCGCATGCTGCTGATATTTGCACTATATGTGAACAATGAGGGCTCTGATTAGACAGAGGGATGTGATTAGGTTTTATCGCCATCAAAAATGCAATTAGGAAAGCCCCTGCAGTCTCTGCGAAGACGTTAAGATTTAAAGCTCCATAATTACTCGATTTAATTTATATCTTGATGTTTTTTGTGAGTGACAGCATGTTTTAGTCACACATGCAATCATACTTAATCTCTCCATGTCCCATTTCTTCAAATAAAGGCACCGCTGTGAGCGAGCGAGCTCTGTGGTCGGGAATGTGCCGGCCAATGAAACGTGTCACCATCTTCACCCATTACACGCAGCACATTCCTGGCCTGAATCAAGTCTTCCTTCGGTGACTTCATCACCTCTTTCTATTAGCAGGATAGTGGGGAGATGGAGAGGGATGGAGAGATGGAGGTGATTGTGGACTGGGGGGAAGAAACTGACTGGAGAGTAACTAAGTACATTATCAAGTACTGTACTCTTGAAGATAC
>JAPZDV010000021.1:19932420-19976434 GCA_029814665.1 Acanthurus lineatus | reverse complement strand
GGCTAAATAATAAATAAATAAATAAATAGATAAATAAATAAATAACAAAATAAATAAAATAAATAAATTAACATCAAGTTACATACTTGACCGGATAATTAATTATAAAATTATTAAATCATCAATCATTAATATGAAGTAATCTAAGCAGCAAGTATTAGGAAATTTCAACAGGGGAAAAAATGTTTGGTTTCTCAGGCTAATACAGAACACATAGGGTTTTTTTTTTTTAGGTTTTCTTTTTATAAAAAGATACTGCTTTCCCTGTCAGTTAATCCATGCTGTACTGACGCTGCCACAAAAACAGGTGGCGCTCTCCTTAAAAAAAGAAGAAATCAAAAGAAAAAGGATACAACCTGTAAACTGCGTTTCCTCCTCCAGGTGTAAAGAAATAGTACTGAGATTCCTCTTTTTGCGCCCTGTATGTTCAGCAAAGTCTTCATCTCAGACTCCGTACTGCTGTTTATATGTTTTTGTATGATTTGTGCTGAGAAACCAGAAAGTTAACATCTTTATAAAGCGATAACCCCACCCCCCCAACACACCCTCCCTTCACCCCTCCCCCGTTTTAAACCCTAAATCTATATGTATCGAAAGAAAGGTCCTGTGCTGATTTTTCCATAATATACAGATTTCATATTTATAATAAGCTACTATCCTTAGCATTCAAACCATAAAGAATCATATTGTTAATACGAGTAGTACCATAGTCATAATCTTTAACCCTCCCAGCCCCCGTTGAGCATGCTCAGAGATTGAAAGGGCACCTTGGTAGGATGACAACTATTTAAAATAAAAAATGATTTAAAAAAAAATGGATGCAGAAGTGGGCAGAATGGAGATGATTTTGCTTACATGCATACTTCATTTTACACTGTTGGAATCGCTGCTGCAGATGTTTCCTCCCTTTTTAGTGGATTTTCAGTCCGTTTCGATGACTGTTTCTGTTTCAGTCATCTCATTTCTTCCCTTTCCTCCTTTTTTTTCTACATTTTCACAGTCGATATGTATATTCAGGCTTATGCACTAAACTAAAACTGTCTCCATCCACAAACCTTCACTGTTTTTAATTGCGTTCAATCAAATTTCTCTTTTTTTTTCCCCTCTGCAGAATGAAATTAACTCAACATCTTTTCAAACTCATTACGTTTCCGCCACAGCTGGCATCTTTAATTTGCATTAGCCGAGCTGTTGTGAAGGCCAAATTTAATTTGATTTTAATTATTTAAAAAACTCTGCCCAGTAGAAATCCCATAAGAAAAGATTTTTGAGTGGGTTTCTGAGGCCCTGCATGGCCCGAGGAAAGGAGAGCATATATCACAGCTTCCTGCTGCTGCTGGGCGCTGACAGCAGAGAGGAAACCAACAGTAGCTCACCGGGGAAAAAGAAGCTGTCTTCTGGCTAATATATATGAAATCCAACCTTTTCACTGGAAAACCCTTTTCTTTTGTGTTACAACCCGAACCGACCCCCCTCCTGAAACGTTACACTACACTACGTAATCAAATATTTCTTTCTAATGATCAGTATTTCCTGAAAATTAACATATTTATATGAAACAATCTTAAAATTTCAAGGAGGTCTGGCACACGTTTAAAGTATCAAGGATGAGGAAATGCATTGGATATGTTTGCATAATTTGGCAATTCATGATGAGAAAAGGCATTTTTATAAGACTTTCTTTTTACGGCATCTGAGTTTTCCCTGCAACCGAGCGATGTGTGGTGAATGAGGGAAAGAACTTGGAGTTTAAACACCCCCTCCTCTGAGTTTAAACCCCCCTCCTCTGATAACACTGGTCCAAACAAAACGGCTGAGCCGAAGTTGAACTTAAAGACAGAGTGATCAGGACCTGTGGAGCCGAGCCGAGCCGAGCCGAGCCGTCCCAGACCACAGAGGCTTCTCAGTCCTGTCCTCTGATGAGTCTACATGTTTGGGGGGGGGATGAGGCCGCAGAGACAGCACTGTGATACCATGACTGAAGCACCGATGTGTCTTAAGTTTAGAGCGATGATCAGAGCGCTGAGGTCTCACCGAGTCCTGAGGGGCAAGCTGCTTCAAAGCAAACTGAGCAAACCAATGGCATGCTGGGAAAAAAATAAATCAAATTAAAAACTGTTGAGTGAATGTTGAAGTTAAAAAATGATTGAAATGATTTTTTTTTTTAAAGAAAACTGATGAAAACACAGATTTCATCTCGGATGTTCTGCACGTGTGTCTCCTTTGTATCAGCGTCGCTGCAGATGATGCTACTTTAGTTAATTAATCACATGTGATACGGCGTGACGTGCGACCACGCTGTATAGGAGCCGTGTGTGACCGGCGCTAATGGTGAGCTGTCGTCTTGTCAAGGCAGCAGCAGCTGCAGCGGCTACACTTACAGGCCTACTGCTGTCTAATTGATGGATCATTTTGCTCTTAATTTGACCTCCTAAGGCTGCTAATACCAGGCTGCTCCTCGCTGTGTACAAGCTCTCACTGTGCTATTATTCCTTTGGGAAAAAACAATGTAAACAGCTGCTCTTCACTGAAGAACTCCTACAATCTACTCTGAACACTTTATACAGGCGGTGTCACAGCCAGAAAGGCCTCTGAACCTTTTCTGTCTCTGATCAGGATGTAGATTTAAGGAGGGGGGGGGGATGCCACATGTGTCTGAGAGTGTTTGAAAGTAGCGAGAGGGTGAAGAGACTCCCATCCAACTACTGAGAGAAAAATGGACTCTGTCACTCAGTCAATTCGTTCAAAATGCCAATGCGTAATTGATCGTGCATCTCTCGCCCCGCGGCGCTGCTCCCCCATCTGATCAATATTATCATTATCCTAATTATGCTGTGGGTTAGCTCCTGGCCCCCCCTGCACTGATGGTCCCTGTTAAGAGAGATATGCTGGCACTTGGAGGTGAGTTGAGGGGAGGTGTGTGTGAGTATGTGTGTGTGTGTGTGTGGTGGTGAGGGGAGCACAGAGGAGGGGGGGTCTTGCTCCCGCCTGCCGAGAGCAGCTGGAGGAGCTTGGCAGCGGGAGGGGGCACGACCCGGCAGGGACCACTGTGGCACCCCCAAGGTTTTTTTTCTTTTTCCAGCTGCTGTCGGGCTCATTTGTGTATTTTATGACGCAGTTACAGACGCTGCGCCGCTTTACTGCGGCGTCTCGCGCTCAGGCGGGGGGCACTTTTACCACAGTGCTTTATGGTCAGATTATCTGTAATATCAAGGCTTTAATGATGACATGGAACTGCTCTCGCTTCAATTACGGGGTTTGGACGAGCTGACAGGAGCAGGAGAAACACACTGTGGATGAGCGGCGTTCGGTTAAAGACGCCGTTTCTGCGTCACTTTTGGCACGACACAATGTCACACACCTCCGAGATGAAATGCTGCGATGGAGCAACGAGTGGCAAAAAAAAAACAACACATCTGAACATGCCCGAATCAACGTCTAACCCACATATTCTACGCCACTAAATTAGTATAGCTTTAATTTTTTTTTATACATTTTTTTTTCTGTTTTGTTTTAATATCCTCAAACCCAGTAGCTATAAATGTAAAAGGAAAAGAAACCAAAAACACCTTTCCTCTTTTTTTTTTTCAACCTGAAGCTAGTATTTCTTCTTAAGTTTAACTTGTAATATTATTAGTAGTAGTTTGTAGTATTAGTATCATTAATACTATATATTACTGTTCAGAACAATAAAAATGTTTGGTCCTTTGGTCCCTTAGGGGTGAAAGATTTGCAGTTCTACTGTTGCTAATGGAAACCTCAGTGACCTCCAAGAGTCATAGTTCTGCGCTTGCTGAGAGAAACGGTGAGAGAATATGAGAAAGAGGGAAAGAGAAAGAAAGTCTGTCAGTGGACGAATAGAATAGCTTCTTTTTTTCCACTGTGTTTCTTGATCTTCAAGTTTTAACCCTCATTTGTCCAGTACAGTAAAAGCCACAAGCGCCTCTTCCCTTATATATATGTGTATATAATATGTATATAGAAATCTATTTGTTGTTGCTGCTTTTTTGTTTGTTAGTTTGTTGCTTAATTAACAATTCAAGTCTCAACAAGAAAAAAGTTCTGTTGTTCAGTCTCATCACATCTTTTTCAGTTTTTTTTTCTTCTCGTCTTTCTCGCACTGTGCCATCTGTTACTGTTAAGTCCCCCGGTGAGGCGCCTCCTCCTCTTCTTCTTCTTCTTTCGCGTCTTCTTCTTTTTTTCTGCCGTAACCTATATCTTCACAAGTAAATGCTGATATGTCTTCAAAAATTCCTTATGTGTTGATTTTTTTAAAACATATTTTGCTTTCAAAGAAAAAAAGTTTAACTCCTCCGAGATATCTTCACGTGTCCTCTAAAACCTGCAAGACAGAAGAAGAAGAAGAAGGAAAAAAAAGGTAATTTCAGATCTGGCTGCTCATTAAACTGTCATTCCAGAGATCCATTTCTTTGAACTTTGGATAGTTCAATATGGCTCTATTATATCAGCGTAATGGTCTGAGGAGAGCTAACCCTCGCTGGCACCCCAATCAATCTTTGTCAATCACGGTGATGACAGACTTTCCTATAATTAATACTCCTGCTGTGCGTCATATGAAATCAGCCCTCACAGTTTCTTCATGTGTGCAGATACACAAACTCCAGAGACGTTCACACGTTTAGCTTTACATTCACTGAACAGGAAGCACTTTTTTTGTTAAGCTATAAGCTCTTAAATAAGACAAAAGACAGACAAAACCAAGTAACTCTCCTCAGACCGGAGTTAAACCTTCAGCTTTAACTGAAAATTATGTCGAGGATCTAAATCTTAAACCGGTGCCGGAGCTTTGACAGGCTCACCTGTGCTGCTGCAATGAATACTGAAGGTAGGCTGTGTCAGTAAGGGCGGCTGGCATCCTTCGGTCTCTTTAGCTGGACTTTCAACCTCTTCATCCCGATCTGAAAGCCATTCATGGCTTGAATAGCTGCCTGTGCACTAGCAGGGTTGTCGAAGCTCACGAAGCCTGTGAAAGAGCACAAGTTCATCAGTCCGACTGAAAATTTACATGATTATGGGCGCCGAGACAAGATGTGACATGAGAAGAAGAAGAAGTCGTCAATATTTAGAGATGATATCTCTCAGAAATGACTCATATGCCACTTGGGGGAAAAAACAGGGTGAAAAATATCAAATTCATAATGAATATCTGTAATTGGCCTGTTTGCCTCGTGCAGGATCTAGATGGCGACGTTGAGGCGGGCAGCACCTTCGGACTGCAGAGCAAACACTCAGCGTCTGTGACAGAAAGCTACAACGCCGCTTCGTGTTGCACAAC
Source organism: Acanthurus lineatus (assembly GCA_029814665.1). Lineage (NCBI taxonomy): Eukaryota > Metazoa > Chordata > Actinopteri > Acanthuriformes > Acanthuridae > Acanthurus > Acanthurus lineatus. The sequence goes on along the minus strand of JAPZDV010000021.1, from coordinate 19,971,138 downwards.
TTTCTCATCAACTGTTGCAAAAGCTAAAATAACCGAGTCCAGATGCTACAAGTGTGGGGGTGTAACTGTCATAAGACATCAGTCCTGCCATGTTGTCTCACGGCTGACAGTTTTTGTCTGGAGGAGATGTAATATCAAAGTGTTCTGTGCTCCTTCACTGAGGCATGTAAAGAGTAAAAAAAAAGAGTTTTAAAGGTTGAGAAGGATGCGCCTGCACATTTTGAAGGATTTAAAGGAATAGAAAGAGATGTGATCAATAATGCTCACCAGCTGAGGAAGATATACACAAAGTTTTTACTTAAGTAAAAGTGCATTTAATGCTTTTGCAAAATAAGATAATGTTTATCACTGAATTATAATCATTAATGCATGAACGTGTTTGTTACTTCAGTGTTGCAGGTGGTGAATGTGAAGCTCATTCTGCACTGGCAGATTATCTGAGTCTGATATTAATCCACAGAGATAAATCCTAACTTACATAATGACGACATTTTGTATTAGTTATCAATTATATGTATCAGTTATATGTAGAACAGATGGATGAAGTAGCATAAAATTAAAATACTCAAGTAAACTACAACTACACTGAGGAGTAGTTAGTACTTAGTACTTAGTTACTTCTCAGCGCTGCTGGTAGTGTGAGGAAGAAGCAGACACAGTGTGTGTGTGTTTGCATGTCTGTAAAATGTATCACGACAGAACCAATGTGATCTGAATGAGATCAGGAGAATCCAGCTGATTGGTAATCAGCATCAAGATCAGGTCATCTATGTTCATAGTTTCTGTTTTTGACTCTCTAAAATCCTCAGACAGCCCCCCCCAAAATACCAAACGAATGAGCATGAGTCACTGTGCAAAGAAGCTCAAGCAATACAAGATCAAACACAGTTCATCGTGAGGAGACAAGCCTGCTGCAGACACACCAAAAAAGAAAAATCCTTGGTGCATTTCCCCAATATTACACCCCCCCCCTCAAATCTACGCTGAACATCCCGTTTTCATCATGTGTAAAAATAAAGCCTGGAGGATTCAGTGACCAGAAACTGCAGCCGAGTGTCTCTGCTTGATGCGCTCCCCCGTGTCTGTGGTGTCATTAGGAACGGTCGATGACCCGTGAAAAACAGCAGGAGCCTCTCCACGTCCGCAGCCACCTGGGAGAAGATGTCTGCCCGGCCCGCTCGGCTCCGGGCCGGCCCATCAGGGCGAAGGCTGGCCGGCGGCAGCGGAGGGGGGCTGAATGCGAATCTGACGAAGGTATAGAGGCAGGGAAAGGAGGTGACCTCCTAACCCACCATCAGGTTAACACATGCAGGCTGCGAGCGGAGATGAGATGGAGACGGGATGCAGGCTTAGAGCTCTAAGCCCCCCCGCTCAGTCCTGTCACACATTACAAGTGTGCTTTCGCTCCTTCTCTCTGTTTCCTTGTCTTTTGCACACCATCAATCTAAGTTTATCCCCTCTTTCTCCTTTCCAGATTAATTACACCGGTGTGCTCCCTCCCTCCCCAGGCCTAACATTATGTTGTAAATGCATAGTGTATACGTCAATACTGCAAATAGCTCTTCTTTCATGAATTTATATGTTATTAAGTCCCCCCGGGGAGACAGGACTGGCGATCAATTTTGCCCAGGGTTCTGTGGTTCCCTGAAGTGAAAACAAATGCTGATCCATAATTGTCCTTTGCCTCCCTCCATCCCCCCCGCCGCCATCCCTGCCCGCCTCCTCAAAGTTTGTATAAGCCCCGGGGCCTGTTGGTGTGTGTAGGCTGACGGAGCTAAATGGGAAAGGAGGCGTGGAGGTGTGTGAATCAGCCTCAGCAGTGAGGCTATTGACAGATATTGGGGTTACAGAACGGTGATGTGGATGCTGATGCAGCACCTGGAGGTTTTCAGGTCACACAGCAGCCAAACAGAAACAAGGACACCAGCTCTGATCGACTGCATCATGGCTAGTTTGGCTGCAATGAATTCAGCACATTTTTTTTTCTTCCCCTCCTCCTGTAGCACGGATGCCAAAACACGGCAGTCATCAAGATGCAAATTCAGGTCAGTCAGTCAGGGGTAAGATCATTCACTCCACTCTGTGTGGATGCTGTCAAACATCATCACAATCCACAGCATCTAAACAAAAGTGTTGGGTTTTTTTTAAAACAAATGTCTATTGTTTGGTTTGTGCACTACAAGAATAAAAAAAACTCCTTTTTTTTCGTGAAATGTAACTTACACTATGAAGCTTCGCGCCTTAGCTGTGAGTTTTTACACAACACCCACAAATGTCTGAGTGCTTTGAAAAAAAGCTACAAGAGATCAGACGGCAGGAACAAAGTTTGTTTAGAGCAATATTTCACAAAGCATCCACTATACATTTCCCTTGATTGTTTTTATTTCAAGGTGAACTATGCATTTTTTTACCAGGCCTATAAACAAACGATGAGACGAGGCCTTTTATACGTGGAAGAGCGGTTTGCCAGAGCCCAACATGTACCATAAATCCATATGTTTACATTTGCAGTGTTTATTAGAGCACAAAGAGCACAGCGAGCAAACTGCACATCTACACTATAGAACCAAAACTGTTACTAAAAAAGCTGCCCGGTGCACCTTTCCATGGGTACCGATGTTATTTTCCCATCACATCTTTATATTAATGAACAACAGCGGAGGCCTGTGCATCCTGACCTGCCGTTAATTTATTCTGAAATCGATGGATAAAAGAAGAATCACAAGCAATAAACACAAACAAAAACTGAATCCAGAACTTTTACTCAGAAGAAGTCGATACGAAAGGACAGACAAAGTAAAAAGTCCCATTTTCTCATGCAGCGTGACTCCGTGCCGAGGCCTCGACAGCAGAGAGACACTCACCGAAGCACTTGCTCTGGTTGGTTGCTCGGTCCATGAAGACCTTAGAGGAGATGACGGTGCCGAAGGGCAGAAACATCTGCATGAGCTCATTGTCTCCAAACTCCTGTGGCAGGTGGTAGATGAACAGGTTACAGCCCTCCGGACCTGCATACAGAGACAGCAGAGAGAGAGAGACAGGCAGACAGACAGGCAGGCAGACAGACAGACAGACAGACAGACAGAGAGAGAGACAGACAGACAGAGAGACAGACAGACAGACAGACAGACAGGCAGGCAGACAGGCAGGCAGACAGACAGGCAGACAGACAGACAGGCAGGCAGACAGACAGACAGACAGACAGAGAGTTTGAGAGCTGTGAATTTGTCATTTTGATCTCTGCCGTCTTTCATGTCGACTAAATCAAGATAAGTGGAAATAGAATTTCAGGACTGTCTGTGACATTATCATTGATAAAACATAACTCTTATTAAACACACAAAAACTAATTGAAAAAGTTTCTGCTTTGATTTGCTGATACTATGCAGATAGAGACTGTATTTAAAATTTCAATTTACATTTAACCGGCTTTTCAGATTAAATGTGAATATGAAAGACTAAATCTTGATAATATATCCAATTCTCCGGCTAGCAATTAGCGTGATCAATGTGCTGCAAAATGTTTCCCGTTCTCGCTCCCCCCCTGATATGATGGTGACTCAAAGCCCCATGTGATGACCTGTGATGAGGCTCTGGCAGCTGGGGGGGCTGGGGTTGATAACTTTGGATTTAGCTTCCCTGGCAGCTGCCCTTTGCTCCTCATGTTATTTGAAAACACTGAACACTTACAGTTTTCTTTTTGTGCTCTCGAAGTAACATGAGTGCACCTGAGCAAAACTAATAAAAAGAGTAAAAAAAAAAAAGTAATCTGATTTTAAAAACATATGTGTTTTATACGTGTGATCTTCTGTCATACTTTCACTCCTGCTGCCTGACAAAGTGTTTATAAAAGTGAACATGTAAGACACAGACAGAAAAGAAAGAGCTGCAGATACAAACTGAATGCAAATTACACAACTTCAATGCATCTGGAATCAAATAATATGATCAAAACCTTCAGCAGGTGTAAGTTTTAACTCAAATTACACATTTTGGATCCGTTTTTTTATCTGGGTTGCAGTGCTGCGACTCACAGCTCACACAGCTTTTAATATACAAGCTTTATTTAGTGCTTGTGAAAAATGGGCCTATATAGACAACACAGACCATATTTTTAAGACGTACAGTAAAATATAGTCTTATTAACATTGCTCTATCATCCTTATGCTTTATGTATCCGGCACCTAAGAGGAGACACGAACTCGGCGTTCTCTCAGCCGTTCCACTCTATTTATCTACTCCAGAGAATGAGATGTGTGCAGTGTTAGAGTAATATTCTTCCCTCGCTGTCTTTATTTATGTATTACACAGAATGAGGTGTACACTGCTAAAATATTATTGGTCTCCTGTGCTCGTCTCCTTTAGACGTCTATTACGCCAGATGAGATGTGTGAAGTGTAAAAGTAATAATGTTCTCTCACCCTCACCTTCTCTCTGCTGCTGCTGCTGGATGACCTGGGGTGGTTGGGGCAGTGTTTGGCCAATGGGAGTCAGCGTGGTGGCTGGGTAGATTGCTGCAGAGACGTGCAGAGATGGAGAGATACGGGAAAGAGGGAGGAGGGAGGAGGAAGAGCACGAGAGAGAGAGGAGTGTAAAAACGGGGATCCCACGGAGATTGGTGTCAAGGATGCTTAAGGTCGATCACACAAGTATAACATGTGTAATCAAAGGCTCTCTGATGTTATGTTCTGAGGCCTCCTACACTCTCTGAATACATACCGCCTCACGCTCACGCAGCAGTTACCTCGCCGTGGTCGTCCCAAAGCTGCTGCACATCCAGACTCCACCGAGGAGGGTGAAATCCTACAAATACGGCTGAAAAATGAACAGCGTAGTAAACAAAGCGTCGCAGACACACACCTGTGTATTGCTGTACTCCGGTGAAGGCTTGCTGGAGGGTGTCAGCAGCGGTGGGGCTCTGGGTGGAGTAGGGCGGCAGGCCGTTGGTGTACACCGTCTCCACAGCGGGGTGTCCGTTGGGCTGATGGGGGATGCCGGTGAATCCATTGACGATGGGCGTGACGATGCTGGGCACGGCGGAGGTGGTGATGTTGGCTGGTGGAGAACTGAGGCCTGCTGGGAAAAAACGGTCCACCGTCACCGGATCTATTTACAGATTTACTGCTCCGTCTACACAGCTCTGTATGTGACAGTGGAAACTGCTGGCGGTGATCATGTTACGGTGATCAGCCTCAAAAAGGGACCAAATCATTCCTATGCACATGCTGTTCAGAAAAATTCCTCATTGTAATCAAGTATCCTGCTCTCATCGTTCACTTTAGGTCCCTCTATACAAAACATGGAGGAAAATAAACCTCAGTAATTCTACTTTATTTTGTTTTACTTTGCTCTCCTGTGGTAAACTCTCTTACTGGCTGGCCACCTGAGGCTGCTGCTGCCTGCACATTAAAACCATGTTGAGAAAAAGTAATTTTCTCTCAATGACAGACGGCGCTCCTCAAAGCCTCTGACAAACTGCCAATAACAAGCCAATGAGATGCAGCAGCAACAACATGGTGTCCTCTGGGCAGTTTGTGTGGTCTGCTCAAACAGAGGAATAAAATGCACACGGAGAGCACCTGCGCTGGAGCCCTTGCAGGACCTTGTAGCAGGTCCACTTTATATTCATGCAATAAATATGAGTCGAGATCAAGAAGTTCAAAGAGCGTTCCTGTCGCACACAAACAGAGTGCTGCACGCTCATAAACACGTAGCCGGAGCAAACCCAAACGTCTGTGAGTGTATATTCCTCGTAACATTGCTGGATCACCATCAGCACCTGGGTTACAGAGGCATTCATGACGCCGTTACATGCACATGTGCTTTTATCTGACTCTCTGACTCTGCAGAAGCACCACCATGTTAGAGTCTACAAACATCTACGTCTCCATGTCAAGGATCATCGCAGGGGATGAGAGCTGAGTTCTTCAGCGTCACAGTGGAACATCCTGCAGTCTCTAATGTGGCTGGTTTTCCTGACATTTGCAGGGCTGTGTACTGTGAATTCATCCCCGAGGGACAGACTGTTAACGCTGAGTACTACTGTGATGTTCTGAGGAAGAGCATTCGTCAAAACCGACCTGAACTGTGGCTGAAGGCTAAATGACTTCTCCAACATGACAACAAGCTGCTCGCAGCATGTTGGAAAACATGCGAGTTAGTGAGTCAGTCTCCCTCCACTCGGCTTCCTGTGACATCTTTTGATTCCCTAAAAAATGAAGCTGAAACTAAAGCTTTGCCCTTTTGACACTGTGGGGGAGATTCAGGGCAGGTGGTGCTTGATGTGCAGTCAGAACGGGACGTCTGGGGGGCGTTCCAGGTGTTCCAGGTGTTCCAGGTGTGGCAGGTGTGCTGGGAGCAACGTAATGCTGCACAACTGCTTTTAACAGGATGGTGGCCGGATAAAACTCAAACATGGCTTTTGCTTTTTCAGTGACAGACTTATAATGTTGTGATCTCACTTCATACACGAATGTCAAGGTCGGGATCTACGTTTGAAAAGATGAATTAAAAAAACAGTAACATTTTCTTCTATTTGACCCAAACAAACATGATCAGCACAGGCAGTTTCCACTGTGCTATAAAACAATGCAGGTACACACAGAAATACTTTCACATTGTGTACAGAGAGAAAAAACGTGCACGGACCTCAGCAGATCTACACACACACACACACACACACACACACACACACAGCTCCTGACCACAAGCTACACTGCATCTCCTCTCTAATGCAAGGACACGGGTGCAACGTGAGTCTGTCACATATCCGCCGTTTGTCGTGACACATCCTGCAGGATGGCTGCGAAGTCAACCTGTGAAAAATGAGCCTGTCCGTAGCGTTTGTGCGATACCCTGCTGGCTCCCACTGCTCAAGATGATGAAACCGCTATGCAACTTCTGAGGGAGAAAAGGCAGGAAAAAAAAGGAAAAGGATCTGAACTAAGTAGAAGGAGATTACAGAGCGAGATTTGCTTGAACGAGCAGGTGGCAAAAACACAAAGATGCCTCTCACTTTTTTTTTCACGCCGTAAAAAAAGACAAAATAACAACAGTTGGCAGTTTGACAAATAGGTGGGTCATAACATATATGCTACACGGCTGAAAGGCAGTTGCGGGAGGGTTCATGAGTAGAATTGAAATTGGATGCTCCCTGTCCTCTCTCATTCAATGCATTTTAAAAGGACCCTCCTTTGGAAAGTGTTTCCAATTATGCTGGGAACATCAAAGTACCCATTTTGAGCAGAATCTCACTGTGTGATGGTCTCTCTAAAAGGGCTGCTCCGTGGCAAAGCATCCAAGCTTGTTGAAGTACAGCTCCCCTGAGGACCACCTCTCAATCTGGAAACCCTCGCCCTGATTGGACGGAAAGCCCAGGTTGTCACGGAAACCCTCCAGCATGCCATATCCCCACAATCTGGTGCCTGAGTAAAGAACCTCCTGCGAGAGGTGGTCCAGATAGGGTAAACAATCCCATCCAGCATACACATCACACGAGCTGAGATTTATGCTAATGCCACTGTAAACATGCCGTACATCACACGCTGAAACCTTTCACCACAGAGTAATATCATCTACATATCCATATGGAATTGCTTTTTCTCTCCTTTACCTACATTTTTTCTCCTCTCTTCTTCTCTCCTCTCCTCCTCCTCCTCCTTTTCCTCTCCCTGTCTCAGCATTTAAGTCATGAGGAGGCTGACAGTCGGGCAGCAGGCAGCTGCAGTGACCGGGGGAATTGCCCCGGTCCAGCGAGAGCTGTTGTGTCTTTTGCACTGCTTTTCTTTTTTTTTTTGTCCTTTTTTTTTTTTTTTTTTTTTTGAAGCCTCCCCACGATTGCTTGTTTCCTGCGGAGCTGTGATGAATTAGACTGCAGCTTCAGCCCATTCTCCTTCCAGGACCCAGGAGACTGCCGCTCCTATTCTGAGGGCTAGAGACAGCCAGTCTGCTCGGGCCACACGCACTCTACTGTACCGGCAGATAATGCACCCTCTCCATCATCAGGCAAATTCATTTTCCCGGGCTTAGCGCTGCTGTGGGAGCGTCTATGTATGTGCAGCAGTTGTAGTAATAGTAGGAGTAGCAGTGGTAGTAGTAGGTGGTGGTGGCGCGGACCCCTTTACATGCAATTACATAAGCTTTGGGGTCAGCAGTTGGACGTGACATCTGCCGTAAAGGGGGGGACACATGACAGAAGTAACAGATTGGGGCCGGAAATGTCACAGCACATAATAGGCATAAGAATCATAAGTGCCATAAAGACAGCAGTGTTACGCAGGGAGGCGAAGCTCTGAAACATTTATACACAATAACTAAAACCAGTGCAGGAGCTGGGTTATACTGGTTTCACATCACAGATCGGGGTTATGATATAAGGAAAGGACAGTAAGCAACACCGCGGCCAATAAAACAATGATTACATGAGAAAGCCATTCATGTATCTTGGTCATAATCTTTATCCTCACTGTCACAAAATCCCAACAAAGACATGAGCAGACCCTGAGAATATTCCCCTCAGCTGAAATGGGGGAAGTATTTCCTACTATCCTGAACTAGAAAATAACAAGACATTTTCATTTTATACCTCAGTGGACATATAGTTCTTGCATTGTGCGAAATCGTATTCATAGCCTGTTTACAATGCACACACACAAGAATGCCAATATCCATGTAGCTGTCAGTGTGTGCTGCGTGTGTTGGCCTGTAATAATGACATCTTGTTCCCCACTCCGACATGGTTGAATATAAAACTATGGGACAGCAGATTATATATTCTATAGAGCTGGCTCTTAACTATCACTTCTCCATTCTTATTATTGCAAAGAAGAAGCGTGCAGTGCTAAAACCGCATCCTGTACAGCGTGTTTGTTACGGAGGCACAGTTCATATTCTTGCAGGCTGTCCCTTAGAGGGGAAAACTGTTGATTTGCTCCTTGCGATGATTGCTTCACAAAATGAAGTCTTCACACATGCCACAGAAGTATTTATTATGCTAATTATACATTCAACTCAACTAGGAACACTATACACATAGTGGAGAGTGCAGTCATTACCAGCACAAGGACTGTCTTTCACTGAAGCGAGCAATAAGTGCTCAAAACAGATGCTTTCATCTAACTGATTTAAAATGTGATGCATTTAGACTCAAAGAGAAAATGTCTGTCTGGTCCTTAACGTGTGAATTGGAAGGGCACCTTTTTCACAAGGCGACAAGACAAAAAAACTATGTGATTTTTTTTTTTTATTATTCTGCTCATTGCTGATAAATTTTTTTAAAACCAAAGAAACATGAATGCACTTCCAAACCAATGAGTTTTATTGTCTTGTAAATATTTAAACTGGAAATCAAAATCATGTCGGAACATAAAGTGCTGAAAAATAAAGGCGACACTAAAGTGACAAAAACTGTGATTCCTCAAAAGGCCACTCAGTTCCAAAAGTCAGTCAGAGCCCATAGAGCCATATTTTCAGATGCTAACCCTTACAGCAGAAACTACATCATGCTAACTGCGTAATTAAGCGACGGCAGCTTCTTCCTGTCAGCTGAGCATCATACCGTCTTCACAGCTCCGCCCTCCCTTCAAAATACGGTCATTTCTGGATCCAAAAAAGCAAGATGGCAACAGCTATAACGCTTTTAAACCAGTGGGTTTCGTCCACTGTTATTCTGCTCTATGATTATGATGTTACTTTAAATGTGAGTAAGGCTCAGTCTCTCTTTAGATAATAGGTGATTCTTACCGCTAATATCATCCACAACTGCTTGTAGAGTGTTTTCCTCTTGAGTTTTCCCCCTTAAAGGCTCCAAAAAGCCATTTTCTCAATCAGTTTCTTACTATGTGTGATGGACTCTTACATGAACACACAACTTTCTGCCTTCAGAGTCTGATGACGTTGATGGGCTGTCAGGCCAAAGTCAGTCACATCTGATCGAACTGATCGATTGAACCCACACAGTCCTGAAGAGGCAGAGTAACCGAGTTTTTACGGTTAAACTCTCAACAAACAACACCTACAATGTTTTTCTACTTTGTTCTTTGCTAATTTAGTCATAAATATTTATTGTTGTGGAGAAATATACCAAAGATTTGAAGTCCAGCTTTCAGGGACTTGAAGTTTTAATTAAACACTTGTTGCAGCCGTCACACAGGCCGCTGATGTGCACTCTCGTACTGCGGGGATTTCTGCCTGGGTAAAGTAGCACCAGTGCCTTAAGTAATTAAATCGGCCTCCTGTTTGTCATCTGCACTTATTTATGTTTGCGAGAGTACGCTTGTATGCTAAAGACACTCTGCGGGCCGTGTAACATATCTGTCTGCAAGCTGAAGAGGAAGCTCGCCTTAACAAATGAACTGAAGGAAAAAAAACTGGTGTAAACAAATAACAACACCTTTTATTTATCAAGAGATGATGCCATCAAAGCTGGAACTCAACTTTAAGCTCAAGAAACGAGTCCAGCCTTCTGGGATTCACACGTCCCTCAAATCCCTATTAATGGAATTTAATATAAGTAATAGTTACATTGATTTATCTCGAGCTAATGTTGAAAGTAGAACTTGAGCCATTAAATCTCAGCGTATAACAACATGGTAAACATAACGTTCCACACAAACAGGCCTCAATTCCACTGCGGAGGTCAACACACATAACGCATTGACCGAAGCAGCGTGCCTGACTTTCAGACGCCTGAGCAGAGCGGCCAGCAGTTCGTGAAGCTCTGTTGCTCGTGCGAGGCTTAAGTTTTGCTTACATAAATCAGATTGTGTCCTGCTGAGAGCTGCGCCTGTGCTCTCTGAAAGCGCTCGCACGCACCAGGAACAGCGATACCTTTTGCTGCAGCAGAGCTCTTCACTCCTGCTCCTGGGATTTGTTATGTTTCTGATGCAATAAGCCTGATGTAAACTGAAAGGGGGAGATTTTTTTCTCTTTCTCTCTCTCTTTTTTTTTAATCTGAGGGACAGTGGTCCTCTGTGCAGCTGGACATGTTTGCCCTTGAAGATAAAATTATTATAAGAGTAAGCAGCGAATGCATTTTTACAGCGTGAGAAGGAGAGGTCACACCATGAAAGAAGACACACAGGTGTTTATTTCCCCAGCTGTTCCATCTGGCTCTGAGCTGACTGCAGAAGTGTGTTTCCTTACAAACAGCTTCAATGTGATGCGTCACTCACAGCAGTAAATCCTTAAGATTCTGCACAGATTGTTTTTATAACATAATTTGCTATCGTTTGGGAGAAGTTCACTTCTTACCTTATGTGCCCTCAGCATTTGTCTGTATTAGAATGGCCCATTTGGTATAAAACGTCTGTATATCAGGTTTGTGTGCGTCTTGGAGGACAGGTGCACATATTGAGAAGGATCACAGTGTCAAACAGCTCATTAGTTTCATGGTGTTTGTCACCATAGAAGTGTTCTGCATTAATGGTGTAATCATGCTCGAATGCAGCGGGGGTGTCGCGGCACATCCAGGCTGTGTGTGAGCGGGTCGTCTCTGGCTGTGGAACATCTGCAGTGTGTTTTGTGTGAAACGTACTTGTGCGTGTGCGTCTTCAGCGTGGAGCAGCAGCCGTGCAACAGAACATTAGAGTGACTTTGATTAGAAACTTCTCACATCCTAACAAAGCATCCTTGACACTGTGTGTTCCTCACCACGTACGCTCAGCAGGATCCGCATCTCTCCCCCATTCCTCCCATCCTCCTCCTCCCTCACCCTCTTTATCTCTCAGTCCCCCCCCCCCCAGTTCCTCCAGCCGTCTCTCTTCCTTGTTTTGTTTAACTTTTATTTCTTCTGCAGTGCTCATGGAGCGGCACCTGGTGAACATTATTTTCAAAAAGCATCATCATGCATCATTGTAAGGATACATGCTCTAATCAGCTGAGCCATCTGGCAAACGGCTTATGCACCATCAAGCTTAAATGCTTTGCATCTGTTGATCAAATGGATGCCTCATTGTTTTCAGAGTAACACCCTTAACCTCTGAGCCTCTTTGTGCTTCAGCTTGCTGTCACAAACAAGACTTCTTACGTTGTAGAGGTTATACTGGTCGTTTAAATAAAAGATTAATGTCACACATTTTCCCCAGGATCAGGCGGGGGTTCTCATGTGCTCAGCTACGACCGGAGCTTTATGGAAATGCAGAGCGCTGTTCAGAAAGGTGGTGGTCTAGCCATCGATGGGTAATTGCTCTCATTTTGGAAGGAAAGGGGACATTAACCTTTGCACCTTTTATGCTTTTGTACATTCAACACAGCTGGCAAATGGCACAATTTATAGATTTGTTTGGAGCTCTAATTCGGTTGATAAGACAGCTTAATGCATAAATTACACTTCTGTCGACAAACAGAAGCACACTGCTCCCAGACCCTAAAAACAGATTCTGATATTACAATGAATTATTCCACTGACTCGTGGCAGACATCCTACAGTCTCTCAGTAGTGTCAGAGACTCTTGGCCTACTTATACAGACAGCCTTGCCAGTAATGTTATGTATTCCTTCAATGAACTCTAAATAAGTCATAGCCACAAGTGTGAAAAGGGAGAGAGAAAATAGCTGTGTATACCAAAGCAGCAAGCTAGACTAGCACTCCTGCAGCTGCTGGCAGCCACACTCGAACTAATGAAAGAAGAGAGAGGAAATAAAACATTCCATATTTATGATAGTCCTTGAAAAATCACTAAAGCCATGCTCTCTTTCTCTCAAAGATTAATAATATATGACATCAATAATATAAGGTAATCAGTCGACTGTAGCTCACGCAGACAAATGTCCGAAAGGAGACCACTTCACACTCTTTTGATTCACAGACTCCCTTCCTTTCGCCTCCTCCGTCTCTGTATCGGAGGAACTAGTTGTCACCTCCTGGTTTTGCAAATTGATAAAACATCGTCTTTATTGAAGCAGTTTGGCTTTTACAGATGACCTGACGACATCCAGCAATGTTTCCTTTAAATAAGCCTCAGATTTTTGGGTTTTTAAGAGGCCGCAATTCAAAAGAAAGAGAAACCAAAGGAGCACAAACAATACAACCCCCCCACACACAGGCATACACACATACACATACACACACATACATGCACACACACACATAGACACACACACATAGACACACAAACAGCATTTCTTGCAATACAGTTGCACTATCTTTCATCAGCACTATTGTGTTGCAAAGCACAGGTATGCATGCAGAACGCAAAGATCTGAATTGCCATACTGTCAGTGCCGTACCCGTCAAAATAAGAGACTTCTCAGCAAGACTGAGCTCCACTTTTAATCACTGTCTTTGATTGATTACGTCCGCCCGAAAGTGCACACTTTGCACTGAAAACATCAACGTGAATATTTGACAAATGGGCCTCCTCTGTGGATGTGTTGCCTGATATTATTGCAGATGTGCTGTGCACATGCAGTACGCGTGTCCACTGGCAACTTCCATCATCTCACTGTATGTACATGTGTTTATTTGACTTGAGGCGGAGACGTGTGTGATTAATAAGAGTCCTGTAGCATTGATTTCCACACCTGCTCTGCTGTCTGTACAGTGTTTTTCAATATAACTGACTGCTGTGAATTACTGTAAGTAAAGAAGAACCATAAAGGCTTTGTAGAATAAAACCATCCTTTTTTTGTGTCTGTGGATAAAGAAGTGAACTGAATATCGACTCCAGAGAATATTTTTCTCCCCCACAGGAACCACGGTGCAGGAAATTTGATATAGCGAAGCAAGTTTGTAGTAAGAAATTGAACACTATGATGGCAAAAATAAAATCTAGGAAACAAAAAGGCGTTGTTGCACTGATGGCGGCTCCCCCCCCCCCTCTCTCTCTCACTGATTGGTTTAAAGTTACCAAAGTCATCACCTTAAAAACTCAATACTGCAGTGTTGACAAAGTAGGCGAGCGCGGCACAACAAAGACCTGGATACTGTATTATTTATTTGGGCTCATGCTTTTGTTGAGTGGAGAATCTTGAAGTTTCCTCTGTCTCAAGGAAAATGAAGAAGTGCTGAATAAGCAAATGTTATGCAGTGGGTAGGTATTTCAAAGTCCTTCCCTTTCCTCTGTAATGTATCTGCATAGGAGCTGTTTGTTATGGAAAACAAAACCAACCGCATGCAGATCATGCACAAGTGCTTCAAAGCGCAAGGTCAAAATACTACAGGGAAATTAGCGCTTTATCTTTAAACTTTCTTATTGATATTCCTTATTCTGCTGCTGCTGCTGCTGCCCCCCAAACCCCCCCTCCCCAAATATCTCCTGCATTCACAAACAACATAAACATGCAAATCCAGCTCAACATATTTTTCTCATATTAGTCTCTTCGTCTCCAGTGGAATAACTCTGGATTACCAGAACAGCGGCCCCCCCCTTTCTCTTGGCCTTGCTGCAGCTCTAGTTTTCTTTATTCTCACGCTGCACACACACACACACACACACAAACCTACACAAACCTACACAAAACATCCACACACAGACTTACAGTAAGACATTAATTATAGGAACAAGAAGACCCACTCCTCCTCCATCCACAGCCACACAGACACACGGCCACACAACAGGAAAGGGAATGAAACCAAGTGCTCACCCAGGGTTTGATGAAACTCACCCGACACCGGGGTCATGGGGGCGGGTGGGAGGCTGTTGATGTTGAGCGCCCCCATCTGGTGGATCTGTGTGGCGGGGAAGGCCACGCTGGGCGTGAGGTAACCTCCGTGGCTTGCTGCCATGATGGCTGCCTGCTGCTGCATGAGCTAAAGAAGAGGGACACGGAGAGATAGGTGGAAGAAAGGGGGGTTGGATGGGGTGTGTGTGCCGGGGAGCAGGAGGGAGAACGGGGGTGGGAGAGAGGTGAGGGGAGGACAGATGGTAATGAAAAATATAGTAAGTTTGGAAGGAGTCAGACAAAGACAGGAGAAGGGGAGCGAGAGAGCGAGAAACATTGCAAGGGTAGAACAGAGGGAGGGATGTATGTTGAGGTTGATGGATGGATAGTGCATGGGAAGTACAGAGAAAGTAGAGCGGAATAAAAGAAAGGGAAGAAAAAAGAAGCCTGTCAACCTATGTTTAGTGAATCTGTCTATCCTCCCAGCAGGAAGCCTGTCACCAGCTGCAGAAACGATTTAATAGCTGTCTGTTGGGCTCATACAAATCAAGGCATTGACATGTGCACATTATCTCCGTGCTCGGGGAACAGGCAAAGTTTGCACAAGTGTTGCAATTCTTTGTCGCTGCGATTGTCAAACTTCACAATACTCTGGCTTGGCTGTATAGAAATCTCACAAAAATCTCACACTCCTTTCAGTTTTTCCTCTGTACTCATCTCTAATTGTTTTGATGTATTAGTAATAACTGCAGCCTGACGTTCATCCAGAGTCCAGAGTTTGCTTTGTTTCATAATTCAGGTCCAAACCACCAGGCCGGTCTCTGCTGGTTCTGCCAACACCTCCAAACAGAATACATTCAGTGCTGCAACTTAACTAAATGACCACAATCTTACCGCTGCAGAGAGACTCACTTCTGACAGACAACGTCGTGTTATCTGTTCGGTAAAACTGCATTTTGTTTTGATGAGTTCAGACCCGACTTATGAAACAACATTTTAAAAGCAGTTTTACTTTGTAACTCAGGTTCTGGTTCCTGCTAGTGATACAGTACTTAAATCAGAAAACTGCAGCGACGGACACTTTTTACCCGCTGGTCAATCACACAAAGAGATAAAATCAATATCATTCATTCACTCTGCATTTCTGCTCAGCATCCACTGAGAAGTGAGACTTGAAACTCTTTTTCCATTAAATGCAGTGTCTATTCATATGCATAGGATATGCTCACATGCACCGCTGCACTGCACTGCATTTACACTCGCACACACACTCACACACACACACACGCAACATGCATGAGGGCCGATAGAGACTATTTGAGTTTCCACACTCAGCTTAAAATTCTCCCTGTGCAAACCACACGCTGAATGCCTAATTCAGAAGAAAATCCATCATTGTACCGCGGCTTCTGCAGCCTGTGCACCGGCGGGTTAACCCGGGAATCAGCTGTGTGGTATAGGTGCAGGAATACCAACACAGCTGGACTCACCTCTCGCCCTGTCCCCGCATCTGTTTAATACTGCATGGCTGTTTGGTGTCGGGGGAGCTGCTGATGGCCGTGGCCTGAGAATGACTCGTATAAGCAGAAATCAAACTCCTTTGCCAGTGGCAGTAATGCTAATGACGATGTTGTGAGACAGTAGAGGCACAGAATGCCACTCTGCTTGCATTTGCATGGGAACCCTGCAACGGAAAAGCCAATTATTTTCCCTCAGTGCCCCTGTCAGGTAACCTGAAAGCGGCTGTCCCGCTACAGAATGCCCAGCGCTGGCATCTCATCCATTAGCCGCATGCCTCGCCGCTGCTATCTATTAACGCCTTTTGTCATTTGCATAATTTCAATGTGACAAATGGGGATCATCCATTCCTTTCCAAATAAGATGAATTGAGCCTTTAAGGGGGCAAAGCTGCAAGAGACAGCAAGGGAACAAGAAACTAAACAAAAGCAATGACATAGAAACAAACAAAGAGGTCTCGAGGATCCGGGGCTGCCTTGCTTTGGAACTGCAGTGACTGCCCCCCATTAGGGTGTGAACAGGGTTGGACGTCAGGATAAAAGGTCTGACTGGGCTGGTATTACAGAATAACACTGTCACACCACTCCCTGCTTTTTTTGTTCTGTGTTTTTTTTTCCGCTGGCTCTGCTCTTCGCTTTCAGAGAGGACCAGCGACATTTGGCTGATTCTAATTAGCTTGCAGCCTGGAAGTTGTGGGCCTGGTTGCCTTACGCACGCTGCAGGCCTGGATCGAGTAATAATAAAGTGACTTCTAATGACTCTGGAATACCAGCTTTTCTCTCAATGCATGTCTTCGATGATGCAACCCTCAATGCCATCCATCAGATTGTCGTGGATAACAACTCTGGAACTCATTGATGCTCCGTTTCCAAATTAAAATGCAGCAAATTGGAAAACCAAGCATGTAATTATGTTGGAAAGCAGTGGTTAATACAAACGGGCTCTGATAAAAAAATAAATAAAGAGCAGAAAGCAGAGTGGTTATGTTGACAGAGAAATTCAAAAATTGTCCAATTTCACTTTTCACATGTCTTTTTTCTTCAAAATTTCAAAGGCATTATATTTCCAAAAGCCATTCCCGCTTCTTTATTTACGCGCTACCCAGCAGATAGCAAATGTCTGCGGCGGAGAACGAGCAGAACGGAGTCTTCATCATCATCACAGACACAACCTTTTCTGCTTCCTCTTGAAAAGAAAGCAGGAGGGAAGAAAAGGCAGACGGAAACAAGGGGGGGGACGAAAAAAGAGAGAAATGTGTGAAATGAACAGGAGCAGAGAAAGTTGCCCGAGCTTCAGCAGCATTCATTTAGTGTCAGACATCTGCTTTTTTATTGCAACCTGATGGCATTACTCTCCCTCGGTGCCAGCAGGCAATCACCTCTTTATCACATGGCAATTATCTCTGTAGCGCTGCTCTGTGACTCGTTGACTCTCAGCACTGTCACATGTGACCCCTTACAGCCCAACCAGCCAGGGACGGGGGGAGCGGGGGGGGACAAAGACAAAGAGAGGCAGAGAGGGAGAGAGAGAGAGGAAGGAGACGGTGTGAAAGGTTGAAAAAATTAGAGCGAGAGGGAGACAGTAGGTCAATGAGGTGAAGAAAAGACCGAAGACAGAAGACTGAAGCTCAAGGGCCTCGTTTGTCAGCCGGCATGCTAGCAGCCTGTTTGCACACACACACATATTTCTATAGACTTTCTTCATATGATGCACTCTGTTATGTGCATACATGCATGTGTGGAGCTGGTCCTCACAAGTATAACACAGCTAAACCAGGTCACGTGTGTGTGCGTGTGTGTGTGTGTGTGTGTGTGTGTGTGTACAGCACAGCAGAGCCAAATGATGCAGTAATCTGTTACCATCATTCCTCATGTCTGCTGCGTTACAAAAGGCTCCATCTGAACACGAGTCCCTCCAACAGGGGGAGATGTTTCCTAATGTGAGCCTACAGTCGTCATCCTCCCTCTCATCCGCCCACACGTTGTCACTATTAACACCAAGCAAACCATTTTCTCTCCACTCATTTATCCATCCCACTCTTGGTCTCATGCATCTGTTTTAGGGAGGGGAGGGGTCCGTGGTGCTAAAGCATGGCTCTTGCCCTCTGACACGATGAGAAGGCCCCCACCTGAAGAGACCAGGAGAGGCTGAAACGGCTGTATTTCGCAGAGAGACGTGACGTTCAGAAGACAGGGGGAAGAAAAGTGACTTGAATCATATCTAACAATGTACAAATATGATGTTTGTGTCTTGAAGGGAAAATACAAAATGTAATAAAAGCTGCTTTTATTGCTTGCATTCAGCGATTCATGGGAGAACCATTATCACTCACGGCTCACACTGGAATGAAACATGGGATCTCACTCCCCGACTCTCCTTCAGCTTGTGTTTTATGAAATCACCTTTTTGCAAATAGGATGTCTCCTGTCAGGGCACACCGGTGTCTGTGTCTATCGTCAAAATGGCACATTTCTCATTTTTGGCATATGTTGTCAGTGTTGTACCCCTCCAATTTGTGTTCAGAGACCCCTCCTTCTCCTGGTTTGACTAAAATCCAATTTACTGGCTGTCAGCTCAACTCTATAATCCTATCCAGTGCTGAAGTGGAGAGGTAGCTCTTTGAATTTACCATTTACTGTACTCCCTGGTTATAGCTATATATACCATCTCTCCCCACGTCTATATTCTATACTGTGCCACCTCCTCTTCTCTTGGCCAGTGTATATGGAGAGTGGGCGAACACGTAGTGTGTCTTTAGAGATAAAGTCCTTTTTCTGTCACTGCAGGTTTCTCGTCTTGGGGGAATATGTG
The DNA here is from genome assembly GCA_029814665.1 of Acanthurus lineatus. NCBI lineage: Eukaryota > Metazoa > Chordata > Actinopteri > Acanthuriformes > Acanthuridae > Acanthurus > Acanthurus lineatus. Next base: position 19,952,208 of record JAPZDV010000021.1, on the reverse strand, counting down.
TAGTTTATCTTGCCGTAAAGGAACATTCATCGTATCAATTCAGCACATTCCCGGCGGCTGCACACTGTGTGCATGCAGCAGGTTTCATTCAGTGTAATGCAATCGCAATCAATGCACAAGTTGGACACCCACACCAAAGATAGCTAATATTTCCCTTTCTTTTACATTATTTTGTACCTGTAGAGGCCTGAACCAGTATTTGGATCCATTGATTAAGTCTTTGGGAGGAAATGAGAACCAGAGCTTTGCTGTTAATCCATTACTGCCTCGTGTTCACTCATCAGAAGTTAGAGTGAGTTTATCTCCAAGGTTGTCTTGTCTTAAAGTTTCTCCAACGACTTGCTTTATTTTTTGCTAAATTCATTATATGCAGGTGCATGGCATCCACAGTCTCTGTGATTCATAATACTAACACAAGGAGAATTTCACCTTCACTAACATCATTCATGCTGTATAATCTTTGTGTCGAGAAACCACATACGTGCAATTTCTCCTTTAGATTTAATGGTAATTGATTCTCTCTAATGCTGAAGTATCCCCTGTGCCCTTGTTACTTTCACTCGGAACTCAATTTCCTAGCATCATCCTGCTCTTTGTCATATTATATGTGTGTATCAGAGAGACAGGAGGGAGGGAGAGAGAAAGAAAAAGCATTTGCTACGCAGTGCGTGTGAGTGTGTACACTCTTGTGCGCGTCTGTATGAGTCGACACGGGTCTCTGCCACAGTAAATAAGAGTCATGGCCAACCTGAGCGGGGCACAATAGTCTCCCCGCAGACCGCCACTGCCTCCACCACCCCTTAAACATTTGCATTTCTCCACATTTCCTGGGAAAGGGCTGCATTTCATGAATGGTAATGAAGGTGGGAGTTTTACTGGAGAGAGCGAAAGAGATGGCCTCGCAATTACTCTGGGATGGTCAATTTGCACATTTCACACTGGGTCCCACGGCTGTGATGTGAAAATGAGGGAAATGGATAAGCCCCCAAGACCTGGCTAACGTCAACAATTAATCCTGGCATTTAGAAACGGCGGAAAATATATAACTTTGACGTCCAAATAAGTACAGGAAAAAAAAAATGGTAGTCCTTCTCTGTAAATAAATAAACGCTGTGTGGATGTTTATGTGCGTTTATGCAGCGCGTTGTTGCGGGGGCCCAGGTTTTTATCTCGGCGCTGGATGGATGGAAAGCTCCTCTTAAATTCATTTCAGCCTTCTTGGAGTCGGCCGTGCACGCCGGCGCTCGTGATCGAGAGGGAAGAAGAAAGTTTGTGTGCAGATAAGTTGCTGATGGAATATTCTGAGTCAACTGTGGCCCCTGAAGCATCTCACGGGCCCAGAGGGAGGGACAGCGGGGGAGGGGGAGGGAAGCAGTGTGATGGAGGGTAGAGAGGGCGCATGGTGAGCAGGGGCTGCACAGGCTGTCTGAACTCATCAAAGAGCCGGGGGTCTGCTGTGTGTGTATGGTGCCATGCCCTGAGGGGGGAGGGGTTACAGTGGGTTGGGGTGGGAGGGCAGAGGGAAAGCTGATGAAGGGGTTGGAGGGTACGAGCTAACTAAATGTGTGTGTGTGTGTGTGTGTGTGTGTGTGTGTGTGTGTGTACGTGCTGCGGGTAGTGAAAGCCGGAGTGTGACGGCGGAGCTGCACTGCTGATGAGGAGGAAGAAGGAGTGTGAGAGCGATGATGGTTGTGACAGTTTTTACCAGGTAGAAACACAGAAACAAAAGAAACAAAACGTCTTTTTGTGTCCTGAAATCACTTAAAAAAGCTTTAAACTGAAGATTTCTGCAGCAAACATGAGTTTTACTTCCACCAAATCACTTCCAAGCTGAATAAAGAGCTGAGTTGAGTTTGGTGTCGCTTGTGTGATATGAATCGTAAGACATCTGTGGTCTAAACTCCCTGAACTACGTGAAGGAGATTACAGGTCAAACATTAACGATGTGTTCGGTCCATCTCAGTCCTTCATCTCGCTTTTCCTTTGTTTTAATCCATGAGACGGACTTGGTTCTGCCACTGCAGAGCTCCGAGGGTGGAAATGTTCAAAGTCAACACATCAGGCTCTTTAAAACACATTAGGTTTATCGAATTAGCTCGATGGATAAAAGGTTATTAGATGTACACTTTTAAATACACAAGAGAGACTTTTTGGCCACTTGGGGGCACCAGAGACGAGAAAACACCACACTGAGCTTTTATCACCTTTTAGGCTAATACAGGAAACATGTCAGCAAACATGATCTTATATGGAGCAACATCAGAATTAATTTCAGTGGCCACGGATGAATTCAACCCAATATTCACTCCGGTTTCCTCTCTGTCGCGTCCTGAGGGAAATATCTGGCTCCAATATGGTCACCAACTAGTTGCTTACTTTGCCTATCTGCTGTTTGGTGCCTAGAAAAGTTGCAAACAGCAGCTTTTTTGTTTTTTTTCTCCTCCAAAAAAACGCTGCCTGCTATAAAACGATGCTATGAGATCAGGGGTTAGGGATGGTGAGCTAAACAGTGCAGTTGTGGACCATTAAAATAATGAGCTAAAAGATGCTGAAACACTCAGAGCTGAGGGAAAAAAATGCAGATATCAGTGATAATTCTCAGTGGGTCCGTTTCTATGATCACCGCCTGACACACACTTGTCCATTGTTATTATTATTATTCACAAGCTTCGGTGTGAGTCAGTGCGTGTTTATTACATGTGACTCCTCCTACTCACCGCATGTGCGTAAGAGCTGTAGGTGCTGAAGGGAAGAGCGATGGCGGGGTTAAAGATGCCAAACTGCCCAACCATCTGCTGCATACGTCTGATGGTGCGCTCCTTGTCTGTGTCGGCAAACTTGACCACCAAGCTGGAAGAAGCACCCTGAGGGGGGGAGAGAGAACAGAGAGTCAGTGGGAGAAAAAGCACGGATACTTAACCCTGCTTTACCGCAAGCCCCCGAAACGCCAACACTCACTCAGTCAGTCAGTCAGTCGACAGCGGGACTGCAGACTTGCGGCATCTCATCCTCCGTACCCGAAGGCTTTGAGCTACTTCATGAATAATTTGCTTATGTGACTGTCAATTGTAATTATTTGCTACACACTTTGAGACAGCCACTAACAAAAGACCTGGAAAGTCCAATAAAGAGCACGAAGAGTGTTATTGCTTATTATTTCTGATTTCTTAGCATGCCGTGTTCATTAGCAACTACAACTGCTGTTAACATCGATATCTAGTGAACTCCTCTAATTGCATGTCAAGGTTTTTTTTTTTTTCGTCCAGACAGACTTTTTCAATGCATCGCACATTTGTATTTGCTGCAAAGAATCGTGGCGCCTTATTTTGCCGGCTGGCATACATAAACATGAACCTAACAGAGCTATGTGAAGAATAAAAATATTCTACTTATTGAGCGAAAAGCCCCGGTGGGTAGATGTGCAGACAGAAACCATACGTTCCTTCAATCATTGTTTAACATATGTACAAAGTCACTCGGGACAAAGCAGCCTCGCTGTGCATGACATAAATACTTTATATTTCCCTCAGTAAGACCCTCCTGCTTCGGTGCGATGTATGTAACCTTGGTGCTCCTTCCAACAGTTAAGGTTAAAGGATCTGCAATGTACAATCATTTGATATAAGAGCTACAATTGGCAGCGGTTTCTATTGACCTTGGTGAAAGCGTTCTTCAAAGAAAATGTTGCTTTTTTTTTGGTGCAATTTCTTTCATCCTGTCCTCCTTCTGTTTTATCCTCCCTCCTTTTTGTAGTCCTGGCGATCCATTCCCTTATCAACACTATTACCTCTTTCTGCAGCCCAATAATGAAACGGCAGGTGTGTCTGCCACACACCCTTCATTAAGAATCTTCAAATGATTTAGCGCTACAGTTGACCTTTTGTGTGCTCCGCCTCTCCTCCCCTCCGCGCCCGCAAACTGGCCAATCGATCCACATAAAAGGCCGAAATATTACTCTGATCTGACAGTGTAGAAAGGTTGTGTGTCAGTCACGATAAGAGGCCCCCTGAAATTGATGCAAGATTGTCAATAACAGTGGTGACTGGCGGAGTGTCTGGACTGACGGTTTGGGGGGGTTGGGGCTCTTAAGAGGTTTTGAATGAGTATTTCTTGGTTGGGTTGGATCAGGGTGAAGCCTTGCAGAAGTTGTGTTGCACATCAGGCGAGCAGTTTTAAAAATGGAAACTTTGAATACCAGCTGTATTATTATTCCATTTGTTTGCATTTTACTCAGACGGGGGTCCCGGGGGTTCTGCTGATAAAGACAGACGGACAGCCAGAGATGTTTAAAGACAGGCGGCGGATGTTTCGACTGCAGCATATAGATTTTATTTCCTCCCTTCTCCCCCTCGAGCCGCCTCCTCCTGGCTTGTTTGCTGGTTGAGGTTTAAAGGCTTGAAGCGCTGCAGGTTAGTGGCCGGCTGGTTCGTTTGCTGTCGGACTAAATGTCTGAAAAGTCAGTTGAGTGATTGATTGACTGGAGGGTTCGTTTGCTGGATATTTGGGTAACGGGCTGACAGACTGATTGTTGTTAGACTGTCAAACTTGCTGACGAGTAAACTGCGGCCAGCTGAGTGACTAATTGTTTTGTGTTTTACAGTATTTGCCATCCTGCCACACTGGGACGTTTTCCCCGGCCATTGATAGCCACGTTTCGTTCTACAACAAACAGGATGGAAACAAGAGACAGAACGATGTAATCTCTCTCTTTCCTCCGTCTCATAAGCAACACCTCATATATTAAGAGCACGCTCAGTGACTTTATGGTTAACTTTGGCACTGTTGCAGGTTTCCCATTTGTCTGCTGTGTCTGTCCAGCTTTTTACTATCTGCATCATTAACTTTATTATGAGGTTTAACTTTGGGAGAGTCCAGGACGGGGCAGCGCAGGGCCAGAATACAGAGGAGATGTGCTGGTACATATTGAATATTTTAACTCCCTCTCACGGTTAAAAAGCTATTAGAGGCCTCCCCTCTTCGGTAATGAGTACTGCCTGTTCCTGCTCTGCTTCTCTAAATTTTGGGGGGAAGGTTGAATTTTAAAATCTGAGACACTGAGTTGTAACTCTGCAGTCCACCTCTGTTCCACCTGGTTCCTGACTTACATGTGTCTGCCTGAACAAACATGGTTTATTGAGAACAGTCCCGTCTGGTTTTGGAGGAAACCTTGTGCTGTTCTCCTTCATATCTTCGCATGTATGTCACACTCTGCAAAGGGTTTTTTCAAGGAGGTCTATACACTGACTATGCCCCCCCACCGGCTCTCCTCAGGACATGTGAATCCTATGGCTTGTCGGCTAAACATGCGTTGCCACATTTGTTTATCTGCGAGGTTTGCCCAGTTAGGCCTGTCAGAACATCCGTGAGCAGAATCTCCATCGCTGTAAAGAGAGGAGGATGAAGTGTGAAGTAAAAGTCTCATTAAATTTTTAAGCTGCCAAGTGTGAGCAGAATCCCCCCACCAGGCGGCTCCCAGCTGCCACTGAGGGAAGGGGAGTTAAACAGGGGGGGGATAAGAAGGCACCACGGAGATTCAGATCCAAAAGGAAAGTCTGCCTCTTTATAGTTCCTTCTAATTGCCAAGGAGGCCTGGTTTCTGTCCAAGCTGCACGCCCGGCTATACATTCCACACTTCTTTAACCTCAAAAATATTCCTCCCTGCATCGGTGCACGCTAAAGCAGGGAGTAAGATTGATTTTGTATCCTGTCAATTGAATTCAAGTGTCGAGCGGTGAAGGCCTTAATGGTATCCCAGTCTGCAGGGGTTAGTCCTGTTATGATTCAGTTCATTCGAGTGCTAGCACGAAAACAAAAATACAGAGCGCCATCCTGCCTTTGAGTGTTAAGTGAGTTCAGCATCCTTACAACAGACATTTTCTCATCACTGAGTGCAAATAAAAACTGCCTCTGCTAATCAGAATGCATTGCCACAACATATGGCACCATATATCATCCACTTTGCTTACCAGAAATCATAAGACAATTTTATATTTAAGGAGTTATGGCTCGATATTAAAATTTCATTTGACCAGAGGGGGTCCGTCAGGAACACGAGTGCACAGTGTGTGCTGCTCATCTGGAAGAAATCGGACATTGTTTTGAGGGCATGGTGAGTTTCACATACCTCCATATAAACCAAATCCCCCCCTCAGTCACACAGAGAATTTGTAAACTGTGAGTTTTTTATTGTTGCCCCACTGAGGGCTACATCAACACTGCATGCACAGCTACGGCCTGCAGGATGCAGCTTTAAATTTATGCCCTTTTGCAGGATACTAATGTACAAGTAACACTTTACTAGACGTGGATTCATATAAAAACACGTCCTTTTTTAGCTTGGCAGGTAAAATAATGGATGACTGTGATGTGTGAGGTTATTAGAATGCAAATTGCCTGTGTGGAAAATGACACGTCTTAAACTAAAAACAATGACTAAAAAATATAAAGGCAGAATGTTTAATGAGCAGCAACCCAAAGATCTACAATCCTTGTGACATACTGACATTAAAACTGTATGTTGAATACACAATAAGACAACATCCCATAATATCTGCTGTTTTTTGCCTTTGCCTTGAGTTATAATAAAATGAATGGTGGAAGAAACGTATTGATCTGTATGTGAAAACGATGTGTCTGGTTGAGTATTTAACTCGACACTCATGGCACCTGTATATATATGTGTGTGTGTATATATGTGTGTGTGTGTGTGTGTGTCGTCAGTATAAAGAAACAAAAAAAGATTCAGCAGCTGTTGAAACAAACAGCATCTGGATGCTTTTTTAAAACCCTCCTTTCTCCTCTCATAACTCTGAATCATCAGCTCTCTTCTGTGAAAACTTTCCCTCATTCGTTTCCTTTCGTTCTTCCCCTCATCCTTCACCATCCTACTCCTGTGTTACAGCCTCAAACTCAGACCGAGCTGATGTGGAAACGGAGTGAAAATATCAGCATGGATCCACAGACCTGACCTGTACCCCCCCCCCTTTGTCTCGGTGTTACTCTGTCCCGGGACTTCCTTCCTACACGACCCTACTGAATCCCAGCAATTTGCTCTGCAGCTCCAGCATTTAAATGTTTAATTGAGCTGCTCGTATCCTGAGCTGTGGCTGTGAGTGTGTGTGTGTGAGCTGAAGGAGGTGGAGCAATGGTGGTGGTGTGTACAGGAGGCGGGGGTCTGCATGTTGGAAGTATGACAGGTTGGGGTGTGATGCTGATCCAGCCAAGGTCTTCTTTGTGACCCCCTGATGCACTCCTGTACTCATACACTTAGCACTTAGCATCTTGCTATCATCATTCATACAATGACATCATGTCGCCGTTAGCTATTAGCGGTGCATTTTTCATTTGGTGTCCATCAAAAATTTACACAGATTAATACGTGAACGTATAAGCACATGCGACTGCACACGTACGTTTATAAAGAGAGAATTTTTTGCAAGCCGTGACCATCATTTATGTATAGGCATACATGAAGCCCCCTCCATGTTGATTTTCTCTTTCCTGCTCTGCTCACACACAGCACATACAAAATGCCCACTCCTCCTTTACATGAATAACACAAATGTATTCAGCTCAAGTCCTTCGAGCTGGAAAATAAGATCAGTCAGGGAGCCTTTGACCCTCGCCTGTGGCTGTACGAGCATGTGACAGTGAAATACAGAGAGGAGCAATATAGAAAGAGTATGTGTGTGTGTGTGCATGTGTGTGTGTGTGTGTGTGTGCTCATGTTAATGCACTGGCAGCAAAGTTCTCCTGTTTGTGGATCTTTATGTATGCACACACATGCATTCATGTGTGTGTGTGTGTGTGCACACTGATAAACTCTGAGCAGCCAGTCTTCGTGCTTTGGGGGGGTTTGGCAGTGGATCTGTCAAACTGCTGCACTTAGTCGCAGTGTTAATATACGGTGCGCTTCAACAACTCAGCCAGCGACGCCATTGGTTGGAGTTTATTCGTGATCATCTCTGTGAGACTTTGTGTGGCAGCGAAAAACACACACACACACACACTTGCACACATGCGGACTCAGTTTCCCAAACTTAGCTCGTTAGCATAATTAATCATTCCTATTAGCTGTAAAGTGGCAGGATTGCTCAGAATAGATTCCAGACAATGGATGTCCTTAAACATTTTTGCATCCATCTTGTATTGAAACTGTCACTGGTCTTTTGTTTTCCTTCTTTATTTATGTATCAATTTCTTATTAAAAATGAAATATAACATAATTATTCATTTCATTAATGAACTTCTGCACTGTTTCTTTTCGCGGCTGTGACTCAGCTGTAATCTAGATGGACTCAGGTGGACGCAGGATGTACGGTCCAAGGTTTTTCCAGGATCTTTGCCACGCTGATGGACACTTTGCTCTGAATAGCCCCATCCTGCAGAGGCGTAATGGTCCGCTGGTGGTCCGCTAATCTCAGCGAGGCAGGCACACTGTGCCCTCTCCTCCAGCAGCCACAGGATATGAGATGCTGATCAGATTTCTATAATCAATTTACCAGAGCAGGAGGTATAAATCCTGTCCATTCACCCCACTCCCACCACCCCCTTCCCGTCTCTCTCTCTCCCTCCCTCTCTCTCTCAGTCTTCCTCCCCTTCCCTCTGCCCCCTGCTTATAGTTAGATGAATAATTCAGCAGCCAATGTGGTGAAAGGTGGAGTAAACAAGTCTATTGCCTAATATCCCGAGAGGCTGCCAAAGAGAGACGAGTGAGGGCAGAGAGCTAGCAGAGATAGCGGGGATGGAGCAACAGAGAAGGAGGGTATCTATAGAGAATGGACATCCAGTCTTTCCTCATGACCTGCAGTCATTTGCACTTAGATTGACTCTGAGGTTGCGCCAAAACGGCACAGCTGGCTCTCCGTGCTTCTCTCCGCTTTCCTCTCTTGAGCTGCACATTGGTAACCATTAATAATAAAATCATACAGTGAAATGCAACATCTGTGAGATAGGGTGGTGGAGAGTTCAGGGTCCCTGCTTTTCTGAGAGGAGGGTTCCCAAAACAAAAAAAATGAGGATAAAAGCAGAATATACATGGAGCCACTGAACAATACGGGACGTGACTCTGTGTCCGCTTGCCGGATGTCACAGAGAATAACTCTATTTGGGTTTGGAGTGCAGAGTAAGTAGCTTTTATTTTTGACACCATCAGGTATACAGGGACCATGCCCAAACATGAGACACATACAAATGAGCAGCACAGCGTCTGCGCTCATAGTAAATCCAATACAGAGCGAATTTAGAGGACATGGTGTGCTTACATAACGAGCAAATGTAATCTCACACTGGAGTTATATTCACTGATTATGCAAGCAGAACTACTGATTGATGACTCACCCAAAATTTAATTATCATTCTAAACAGTTTTATCTGAAAATTGGATTTGGATTTTTTTTTTTTTTTTTTTTTAAAAAGTACCATGTTAATTAAAGAGACAGAAGGCTATTTCTGGGTTGTATCTGTTTTTAAAGCCGGGAAAATGTACGCGGATGGTTGCAATTTTCCGCACACTGATTAAAACCTTGAAGTTGGGGCTTAGTTCAAAACAAGGAGTTTACAGCTCTTAATCAAGAGTGCTAAACTGTGTATAACTATTGTGATTGCATGTGATGGATGAAGGCTGGTGTGTGTGTGTTTCCGTGTCTTTGTATGTGAGAGAGAGCTGTACTCACTGGCATGGTCTGGCTGCCGTGGAGGGCGCTGATTGCAGACTGAGCCTCAGTATGTGTGGAGAACTTGACAAAGGCGCAACCTGGAAGAGAGAACAGATGCACAGCACACACACATCCAGGAACACACACACACACACACACAGAGCATACATTTAACATAAATGTGTTCAGTTTAGTCAGTTTAACATCCCTCAGTATACTCATGAGGGATGCTGAATTATATTTGACAGCACAAAAATCAGTGAGAGACTCTCGTTGCACAGCAGGCTGCCCTACTCTGGGCATTAGGCAGGCAGACAAGCAGGCAGAAGCTGCAGGCTAAAGATTGCACTGATGAAGCAGAAAAGCATGCTATTTAGCACCACATGCCTGTCTGTGCATATTAAATACTAGCTAAACTGGCTAAACTCATATTTTTTTCAAATAGCAAAACCACTCCATCCGAGAGCTCGGTGCGCTCTGTTGTTCCCGCAACAGGATGTTCTGATCAATATTTGCAGATATGAAGATGTAAGTCCAAAGGCCAGAAACCACAGAACCAACACTCTCAGCTCTAATGTCCTTGAGGAATACTGTGAGGAGTAGATAAAGTGAAAACAAGTGGAAGATAGCTTTTGTGGATTCACAAAGGGAGCTGTTGCACATTAATTATTAATTCATTAAACTGACATATGGCCCACATTTAGGGATGAAATCTTGAGAAATATTCTACAGATTGAAAGCTGCAGATTTTCTCTCCATTTAGAATCACTCTCATTCTCAGTACTTAGAAACTAACTGCTTGTAATTACATAAAAATATGAATTACATTTCATTGATTTACTGTCCTGATCCAAGTGCATTCATATGGATGCACTGCCATGAATGCAGATATCTCTGTTGCACCTGATTTATCTGTTGCAAAGCTAACAAACACACACTCTTAATAATGCATTTTTGCAGATTATGCAGTTCCCAGTGCACCAGTCCTGCACGTCTCTAGAGTGAGTTTATCAAACTTTGAGAAGACAAAGGAAGACCAACAGCAGTGACACCCACTCAGAAACGTCTGAGGTCTGGACCTGGTTCAGTAAAACAGCAGCTCTAACTACTGAGTCTTATAATTACACCCCATTTCACCTAAATTCATTTCATTTTAACTTCCCTTTCTATTCTTATTAAATCTTTCATACTTTATCCTTCTTATCATCTATCCTGCTTGACCCAGCCGCCCTGCCTCTTCTCCCCTCTTAATGAGCTTACCCCTGTGGACAGCAGCCAATCACGATGCCCGTTCAGCTGTCAAAACACCCCCCCGCCCCCCATAGAGATATGCATAGAAAAGAGCCTGAGCTCTTCATGACCTGTACAAGGACTGTGCTACGGTAGATAAATCTATATGCTGCTATAACAATGCATAACTCTTCATGTAATTTGTAATCCATGTACAGCTTCCACCTTCAGTAAATACAGCAGGAGAGTTCATGTTTAACTTGAACTGTGAACTTGCTACTGAACCTAAAATATTGCTATTAAACATTACAGTGAGTACTTAAAGGTGAAGTGTGAACAAAAGTTTTCTGCTGTTTTGTCTTCATTGGTGTATAATCAGATGAAAATAATTGTTTTTGTGTTTTTGATATCCCAGAATGCCTCAGTATCCACAGAGGGAGCAGGCACTTTTCCAAGGAGTCTGCCATGTTGCACCGCCATGTTTCTACAGAAGCTCAGAGGGACAAAACAAACAGGGGCTCTTAAGAGGGCCATTCATGACTCTCTACTGTGGTTTGCTAATACACATCAGGAAACAAACTGTATTTATTTGGTTTCAAATCTACAAACTCGCCGCTGAACGCTACTGAACCTCTTGAAGGGTCCTTTGAAGCGTATTGTTGCCTATGAATCATATGAAATTTTTGAGATTGCTAAGATGTTTTTAGTGTTCACCAAATTTTGCAAGCAAAGAGTCAGGGATGTTTTATTGGAGGAAGTATTCAGAAGTTTGCGGTGTGTTACTGCAGGGTGGAACTTGTGTCTCCGGCACAGGAGGAGCAGATACACAAACTGTGCTGATGTGCTAACAGCACCACAGACTCTGGCATATTCTTAGCTGATGTAGCCGACGATAAAGCCTTCAGTCTTTGTGCAGATGATGTAAAATTACTGCTAGTGCACCAGCACAAACAGTCATCACACACTCACACAGATTTAAAAAATCTCATATTCTGTAAAGTGACAGGCTCAGTAATCAATGTGTGAACAGCTTAATAAAGGAAAGTCACTAAAATATACCTATTTACACATAAACATCAATTAAATTTTGAGGCTTGCAGTTGGTACTTTATTAAATAAACTGCTGGGTAATTTATGATATTAGATTAGGATTTTTTCTTTCAATTTTATTTTGTATTAACATTATGAATATAAAATTTTAAAAAATTAACAATAAAAACAAATATAATAGTGTATAAAATACATTATTGTTATTGTTATTTTAAAAATAATGACGCAGAAGAAATGCACATCCTCAAATAAGTACAAGTATCTCAAAATTATACTCGAGTATTTGTACATAACACCCCTGGCAGCCTCCTTCGGCTCCCCCTTTCCTCACAGTGGGGACACTTCAAATGTTTTGACATCCATCTCTTCCTTCTCCTCCTCTAAACCGCTGCAGAGTAAGAGCACTTTGGCTTCAAACTCCCTTCCACAACAATTTCCATAAGCGCCGGCTGGGGAATAAGCTCTGGAGACATAAAAAAACCACCAGTCCCTTTGCTCTTTGCTGAATGTTAGAGGGAACTGGTGTCTCTAAAAGTTTTTGGCTGTCTGAAAAAGGCCTGAGAGATATCAACACCACAGTAGCCAAGTTGCAGTAGGTGCCTGCAGAACTTCCATAGGAAAAATGCTTCAACATTAACGCTCTGTGACAGAATAGATCTCACGCTTTTTCAAATGTAAAAGAGGTTTTTTTTTCTGGAACAAGATATATGCTGAGGAAGAGTTTGTGATGTTACAGTCAGGACTTTTAAATTACAACATTTTTTTTTTAATCAGAAGTAAATCAATCAGGACATATGGGGCCGAGCTGGTTGCATTATTGGCCGATGCCGATCACAGTCACAGTCAAACTGGAGCTCACTTTACTACCATCTGTTGCTGTAAGTTGTTCCATAATAAACACATAATAATATTTATTTCTGGACTAAAGAAACTAGTTTAAAATAAAACTGTTTAGTTTCTATAAGATGTGAAAAAGAAAATAATAAAAAAAGGAAGCAGAATTTTGTAACCCTGTAACTTTGTGGTATGTAACTCTGTCAAAACTCAAAGTAACTTCATCTCCAAAATGTACTAAACTGAAGTACTTCAGTACATTTATTTACTGCACTGTGTTGTTATGTTGCATTGCAGTGTGACCTGTTTAACCCGTTTAACCCTTAATAATTTCCCAGTACCTTTAAAGCACTTGCCTGTCCAGCTTCAATTATCCCCTTTCAAAATATTAAAATACTTAAAAAACCAAACAATTACAATATTATTTTTATTTACAAAAGGAGAAACCACATAATTCTCCCTTTAATGTCACTTATGTTTCCTAATTATGAAAGTCAGACAGCAATCGAACAGTATTTGATCCATGAGGCCTAACTTTCATGTCGCTGCCTGCAGCCTGACGAACACATCAAGCTGCGCCGCATGGAAATGTTTGTAATTACATGAAAATGCTGTTTGACCCACATCTGGTGCATATGTCGCATATATTTTGCAAAGCCCAGCTGACGTAGAAGCTCACACATCCTGTCACTTCTCTGCCAGTGACCCAAATAATGGTGACAAACGTGTCGTGGCTCCTACCTTTGCTGTTTCCGTCAGGACCTCTTAGGACTGTGCACTCCTCGATGACTCCGTAGGGTTCGAAGAGGCGGTAAACATCCTCCTCGGTCTGTTGTTTGTTCAGCATCCCAACAAACAACTTCCTGTCTTCTGGAACAAACAAAGAGACAAAGAGGTTAAATTATATTTTGACCTCGATTACGAAACCAGTTGGAGAACATATAGTCGTGAAACTGCACCATGTTGGTGGAACAGGCTGTAATTTTAGAAATCTCTTTTTCCACAGAAACAAAGACGGATGTACGTTCACAAAAGCTCGGTGCAGAAGAGCGACTGTCCGGTTTATTTAGCTCCGGACGGACCGGAGTCACTTTGTGTTATCTCGATTCAAGACTGATCATTTTAATCTCTATTATAACTGGGTTCAGTCCCATATGGGCACAGCATAGCTGCTGGGGGCAAGCGAGTGGTCAGGGGCTGGAGGGGGAAGCACTGGGAAGACTAATGAAGAGGTTTCACACACACACACACACATGCACACACACACACACACATACACAGAAGCACAGAGACCCAAGACAATGAACAAGTCTTTGGTCCTTTAAAAGCGCTGAGGCCTCCAGGCAGCTCCAACCTCCTACACACCACACTGTACTGGCTGGAAACTCTCTCTCTCTCTCCTTTCCCTCTATTCATCTCTCTCCTCTCTCTCTTTTTCCAGCTTCTCTTTTCTCTCGCTGATTCTACATTTTTCCCCCCTAGTTCTTTTGCAACTGCCTCCCTCCCTCTCTTCCTCTCTTTATCTCTACCTTACTCTACTAATTGCTGCTGATCCAGTGTTTTTTGTGTAGCCAGAGAAATATTTCAGAATGCTCTTCAGCGAACAATGGTGTGTCTCTCCAGTGAGCAACGAAGGCTGGGAGACATGCCATGAATAACGCTGACTTTTCAATAGATAGCCTGCATGCTATTGAGTCCTGTTAAATGCTGTGGGATCTGATCTTTACCTTGACCTGACACACTGTGTTTACTGATGTACTCTGGCCTTGTATGATTAATGCTCGGGTGCAGCATGTCTCTGTTGGCAGCAGAAGCACTAAAACCTTCCCTTTATACAGATTGTTTCTCCAACTCTGACCTGTGAAGTCACAGCGGAGAGAAACTGAGTGAGAGACAGGACCGGCGGCGGCTGCTGTGAAGAGGTTGAAAGCGGCATAAATCGCTGCCAGAGGTATTGCACAGTGTCAGGGTGACCTGTGACGGCTACAGAGTGTGTCGTGTTGTTGTCGTTCCCTGACCCGGACACAAGCTGATACCTACGTTCCTGCAGCGGGCAGCTAGTGTATGTGGACGCGGCGCCCAGCTGGGGTTTCAGCACTCAGCACCACCAATGATGCACCTTTAAAATAATCACCCGTGTCAGAGCGTTGTCTAGGGAGGGGCGTCCCTGGTGCTGGCTCCTTATTGCAAGTGGCAGGATCAGAGGCTATGTATCAAAATGGAAGTGATGCAATGTGACATCTGTCAGAGTGGATTGGAGAGCATTTATCTGCAAAAAAAAGGAAAGCCCTGAACTGGAAAATGAAAGGCCAAGATGGTCCTTCCTTTTGCTGGAGGGAGAATATAAATTCTGAGGTTGGATATAGGAGATGAGTGGAGGATGGGGGGAAGGGAGGCCAGACTGCACAAATTTCCCCTGAATGCCGCCAGACTACATCTCACATGCACTCGTGTATACAGCTGGAGAGCCACACACAGCACACTTAAACACCAATGCAACCGCAGTCGCCCTCTGCATTTTTCCTGCACTTAGACTGTAACCTCCTTTCGTCAAGTAGATGATGAAGATCTGACAAGGTTTGAATTAATGCATGACCATTATCGATTTCATATGAGCTGCACTCTGGAGATCATACCATGAACAGCTCGCAGGGCTTAAAATACGACGCCGGATCCATCCTTCAGCTGAGAGACTGCTCGCCGGCACGTCACCCCCAGCTCAATGGAATAATATTTATAAGACTTCAAGTATAACAGCATCAATGGCCACTATATATCACATGCCTGTGTAATATTGATTCACAGTGAGCTAGACAAAAAGCCTTAAGAACCAGAGGGATCACAGAGGTTTTATCTTGAATTCACATGCAGAAGCTGAATGCAGCGTAAGAACAATGCAGCTTCATGATTTTGTAGATCTGCAGCAGCGGCGTTTTGGAGTTCCTCATCTGTGGCTGAGATGTTGTTGCTTGTTCTGCGATGTGAGTGAGCTCTGACAACAAGCTAACAACTCAACAAAACAGATGTGTGTGTGTTTGTGTGTGTGTGTTTGTGGAGTAATATAAAATATGAAGTAAGTTCAACAAAGCCAGGTTACCTCCGCTTGAGTTGGCTTGTTAACCAAGGCAGCTCAGGCGAGGCTGTGTGTGTGTTCCCATAAAATCTGACTCTTCTTCCACACAAAATGGACTGATATTGTGCCTCCCACTTCAGTCAAGGGGAACAGAGTGTCAGAATGGAGAGCCGTTAAGGATATAAAAGAAATATTACAGTAAAAAAGAAACACTACTGCTGCATATAAGACCGATGACAAATGCTGGCAGAAAAATTTTAATCACATAATGTGCAGTTGATATATTTATTTTTACTAATCAGTGCACCCATTCTGCCTTCAGTCTTTATTCCTTTGTGAAAACTGCATCTTACTCTTTCATCTCATGAGAGCAGGCTCATATTAAGACATTATACTATATTATATTATAAGAAGTGCATGTAGGTCTGACACTGACGCTGCAATGACAGATTCATGGAAATAACTTGAGTTTTCGACGAAAAACGAAGTAAAATTATTGCATTAGCTGAATGTCATGACTACCAGTGGACTTCAGCTGCGGTACCATGAGTGTAAAACCGGTTTGTCAGTAAATGAGGACCACGGATAATAACATAAACCAAACTGGTCTATTTTTAATGAGCCTTCATTATTTTTTTAGTGTATGAAAAATAAGAAGAAAAAATGGATTTTCTGCATCACCAACTGAATGAAGGCTTCATGGCTTTAGACCACAATGCCGTGCATACAGTCTGCTCTGCTGCACACGAGCTGCTGACGTACAGCTCATCAAGTTTGCATACGTATTCCCCCAGCTAAGAATCTATACTGATGATGCAGCCAGGTTTTAAGAGAGCTACCATTGTGACATTTAAAGAAGTGTTTTTAAGCTCAACATGTTTGGTAGTCCTCCTCTGCGCTCCGCCGTCTGGGCCTCTGCTGTGGTTGCTCTGCACTCACATGTTGCCCTGGGAATTCAGTTGTTGTGTTCATCACCAAATTGACAAATTATCTCATTTATTTACAACGCTGCAGCACGAGCTGTGTGCTAACAGACTCACAGAGCGCAAAACACCTACAGCCATTTACACAAACCTGAAGAGGGAAGGAAAAAAGAGGCAGAAGAGGGAGAAATGGAGGGAGAGAAGAAACTATATAAACTAGGATTTCCTCTTACAGTCTGTGTGCAGTCATGCTGTTGGATTTATCATCTGTGCTCATCTGTGTCAAAGTGGACTGATAACAATATCATAAAAATAATAATTTGACTGTCTGACCATGCATTTTACTACAATGTATTTGTATCAGAGCACAGCTAAAATGCAGGTGACCTACACTCAGTACTGTGCCTGAATGCACCGCATGACAGAAGACTGCTAGCTGATGAAGCTACTGCTAACTGCTTTAGCTATCCAAATGGCTGCTGCAACAAACCATCATCTGTTTGTCTTTCTGCTGACGAGAAAAATTAGTTACAGACAGAATAATTTATTTCTGAAAGAGAAAATAAAAACATGTTTTCTCACTGTGGTTCTTCAGCGGCCGCCTGCACAGTTTCCTGAATCCTGACCTTTATCCAATCATATCTTTACTTCAGTTTTGAGCTCTTTGTTCCAAGGAGTGCAAAAACCTTGACTTTCACCAAACTCAGCTGAATTCAGTGTTTCAAACAACTCAAGAGCATTTAACCTCAATTTCAATTTAATCTCATGTCAGTGTTTCTCTGAAGGCATCGAATCTTTGCCTCATCGAAGCGGTGCAGTGCTACATGTAGCATAGCAGCTCTCTGCTCATTTACATATTCCATGGGGACGGACCCCCCAGCTGGGTAAAAATATCTCCTTTTTTATCCATCAACATCTAAACATGTGTTCTGTAAGGTCAGTTCTCTTTTTGGGACCAGTGAAGATGAATTCTTGAACCCCGGCCTCTGCACAGCGGCTGCCTGTTGCTACTGATGCTTAAGATGGTGAAATGCAGAGAACGGATCTCACTAGATTGTGCACTGCTCATGATGATGTCTTTGGAAAGAAATAAAGCTTTTACAACTGCCTGATTTCACCGCAAAACATAATTAAAGCAAACAACTTTTTGTACAGTCGGAACTTTGTTTGTGTGAACACATCACTGCATGACAGCTGCATCACCGGACATGACGAGGACAAACGACAAAGTAGACAACATGCAACTCCAACTTAAAACAATCTAAAATGTCAGTCAGCGGTTAAAATTCACGATAAAACAAAGCCCAGGCGTTAATGAGTCTGATAGAAAGAGGCAAAAAGCTTGGCATGGCTCATTTGGTCTTAAATGGGGATGACCTGTATCTGTGGCCCAAGGGTACGAGGGCTCACTCATTAAATCATGATTTCAGCTTCGTGAATCGAACTGTCAGCCACATGCAACTCCGAAAAACAGGAAAACTCAATGCTTAAAACATGATTAGCAGCAAACGCCGCTCTGGATGGCTCCTTTCTCTTATGCAGCCTTCAAAAACGGCTGAATCATCGTTCTGTTACAGCTACTCACCTGTGGTAAATGGCGTCTACTGTATAGATGAATACAAAATAAGACAAGAAATTATGAGCTGTTTTTTTTTCTCCTCACATCACACAAACAGAGTCGAGTCGACACGAAAACCATCCTAAATGAGAGCGACTCTGCAGAGCGCTCTGCGGCGTTCACAGCGAAACGTCATCACCTAAACAATTCAGGGCTCTAATAACCTCCAGAAAATGAAGTGTGGAAACTGTGCAGGATGCTGGCGTTCAGATGCATTTACAGTTCACTGTGGCTGAGTACTGTATGCAACTTTACTGTGACACACACCGCTGCCATTCTGAAATTCACCCCCCATCATGTTTAATTTACTCTGAGCTACTAAACAGATGCTTGTTTGGAATAAATGCATTGGAAATTAAACTCCAGAATGCTGAAAAGGCAGTGTGCTGCCTGGTTCTACACACTGAAAACCACTGTGTCTTTGGCCTTGGATGAGGTCTTTTAGTTACTGTGCAAACAGCAAATGAGCTCAGTTTCATTTCAAATCTCGATTCTTCACGCTGAAGTCTGACAATTACAGCAAACACACAATAAACAAAACCACCGTGATTCCTTCCTTATAAACGTGCTCCAAGTCGTTGCAAAAGACCTGCTTTTCTTACATAATATTGCTTTTAAGTGAAGTTTAGAGGAGCTCCTGTCCATGCAGCGTACTGTACAGGCAACTCAGTCTGCAGCACAGTGCAGCATCTGGGAGACTTATTACTGTATGCTCTATGATTACACTGCAGACTGCCGAGCACTTTCACACTGAAATGAGACTTATTGAATAGCAATGGGGGTAGAGTAGGAGTTTTTGGAGCAACAAGAGATAGAGAGAAAAGAGGAGAGCTAGGGGAGGCAGAGATGTAGTGAAAAAAGAGAGGGGGGGGGAGGGAGAGAAAGGAGGGAAGAGTGAATGCGTAAGAGAGTGAGAACGATGAGCCCGTACTGTTAGTTGATGTGCATACAGTCCTGCAGTCCTTGATAAGCCAGGATGGATGAAAGAGGTGCACCACAAGAGTTGGTAAATCATTGTCGGGGGGGAGGGGGGTGGGGAGGATGTGGGAAAGGGAGGGGTGGGAGAAGGGGATGGGAATGCTGGAGAGGAAAGCACACCAACTGCTTTAGGAGCTCTCTGGTTTTGAACCCCTCCACCACCACTCTTCTCTGTCTGTCTATTTCTCAATCGTTGCAACAGCGCAGGAGTGGGGATGGAGGGGGGGCGAGCGGCATTGTGACAGAGGGAGAGAGCGCGCTATAGAGAAAAAGCACTTGTCAGAAGGATGGGGAGGTTGCTATGACAACTACTTATACAGCAGGCTGTCAGTCATGTTTCAATGGAGTTTGGAGAGGAGGAGAGGGATGGAGGGTGGAGAGGAGGAGAGGGATGGAGGGTGGAGAGGAGGAGAGGGATGGAGGGTG
>JAPZDV010000021.1:19922129-19932320 GCA_029814665.1 Acanthurus lineatus | reverse complement strand
AGAGGAGGAGAGGGATGGAGGGTGGAGAGGAGGTAGGGAAGGAGGGTGGGGAGGAGGAGAGGGAAGGAGGGTGGAGAGGAGGTAGGGAAGGAGGGGTTGGAGAGGGGTCATTTCTCTGTCTGTCTGCTGAGCCGGAGTGTAAATTTGACTGTCAGGCTCGGAGATAAGGACAAATTATGAACAATATTAGCTAGCCGATAAAAGAGAACAATAATGAATGGATAAATATATTAAAACCAAATGAGATAGCATCCAGGCAGAAACAGGGGCCCTGAGAAGCCATCCAGGTTTTCTCATTTGGAGGGGGGAGATAAGAGCTGGAGAGAGGCTGTGAGGAGGGGAAGGATCCACCGTATTAGAGCTAGCTACTGTAGCACACTTCCTCGTCAAAAGAAAGAAAGAACGAAAGAAAGAAAGAATCAAAATCACTTTGTAGCCGGAATACCAAATGTTGTGGCTTCCTTTCCCTCCTTCACGAGCCCATTATACTTCTCCAACGAGCAGGATGCCACACAATAACAGTGTCAGCATGTGTTCGAGCATAAAAAACACAGACAGAATGGAATGAAATTAATTAACCCTAAGAGATCACAGTGCTTAGCTGGTGGAATTTAATCCAATTTATTACATATAGGGATCTAACTTGGGCTGCGTGTAGCATTAATGAGATGGTGAGTATGAATGTGTGTGTGTGTGTGTGTGTGTGTGGTCTAGGAGTGCCTTAATCGTGTGCCATCAAATCCAGTGTACAGTAAGGGATCAGTAGTAGGAGTGTCGGGGAGCAAAGAGGGAGGGATTCTGAGGTTTGGCATCGCCTCGAAGTGAGAAAACACTGCCAAATTAACTCCTGAATAATGAGCCTTTTATATGGCGCGTTATCACCAGCCAGAGGAGGGCCTCGTATTTTCTAATAACGCTGGAGCCACTTCAGACAGAACCCAGTTAGTAGGTTCAACCGGCGCACCTTCAACCGAGGAAGAAAAGTGGGTTGATAGAAATGTTTGTTTACCAATTCCTGAAGTAAATTAGCACTCCTGTGTGCACGCGCTGGATTTGCAGCTGTCTTTTGAAGTTTGCATGCTAACCCACAGAGTTGACAGCACAAACTGTAAGGCCTACCATGAATTGGCCCTAATGAGGCAGCTTATTAGTGCTGTTTCCCTCACAACTTCGGAGATGTTGCTTGGAAACAGCATCGCACAGAAAACAATATAGCTGTTCTCAAACAGCCAACAAACCCGGCTCTCCCTGTTGTGTAATTTTAACACCAAAGCGACGCCGTATGGAGCTCTACTGAAACATATATGACTGAATAAGAATGGAGCAGAGTATTACAGAGACTGAACCTTCATTTCATCATATATGAATTCAAACACACCATATTTCTTCGCCATGCTGGCTCAGATTGCCCGTAAAGTCCGCAGCCATGTTCTGCATATATTCAGTCTATAATTCACTGTAGACGTTTCCCTCTAACAGCGGCTGCAGGGACCTGCTTCTCTAACTCAAGCAGCACCTACGGTGACACCGGCTTGATTTCATGTCATAGTTTCATCATTTTGGTGTCAAGGCTGCTCATTGGCAGCTTGGCTGCGACCCATAAAAGCCATCAGTAAAAATGCCACTGAGCGCTGTGTGCAGGGCCTTGATAGCCGTGCTGCAGAAACAGCGCATCCCTCACTAAGCCCCCCCCCGGGATGGATTAAGCTTCACTGCTTTTCACGTACATGTAAGTACACATAACACACTGACACAGTGTTGTTCATGTATGCATAGATACCATAAACATGCAGGCAACTACACACAAAGTAAGCATGAACTTATATAAATACACACACACACACACACACACACACACACACACACACACACACATTCAGGCTATCACAGAAAAATAAAACTGCTTGCAAATACAAGTATCCATATCAGCAGACACACATACAAAAACGTATACAGTGCATACAGTACGTGCTGTATGTTGCTGTATATGAAAACGTGGTATCAAGAGGCATCTGAAACACTTTCTACAAACAAACAAACATCTCTGTAGTGAGTGGGAGGTTGCGGTTGGTAACTGTTGCATCACAAGCCCTTTAGCGTATTTAATCAGGCCAAAGAGCTCAAGATCAAACTGTAATGTGTTAGCGAACAGCAGCCTCACGGGAAGCGAGCCTCTGCATTCCAGCCGTGCACATTTCCTCCACCAGCACCGACCGAGTCGATTCCATCTCAGGGGGGATTTGGAGACCAGTGATCATGAATTCTCTCTGTGCCGCTGGCAGAAAGGATGATGGATATTATAGATGACACCTAAAAGACTCACCCACACATCTGTACGTGCACGCCTACGTGCGCACGAATGTTTGTGCGCACTTGTAAAAACAGAAAACACGCATACGGCTCACACAGGACCTCGTGCACATCGTTCCAATATTTTCCAAACAGCTCCACAGATTTTATGCATCAGTGCGATCTAATGGCTGCTCTGCTCTGTGCTGCTGGCTGGGGGATTTCAGCTGCATCTTGGCCCTGCTGGAAGCCTTGAACATACAATTACAGTCTTCTGACATGGTTCCCCTTTCCCTAAATGCTCCACGTGAAACCTCTGAGGTGTGTAAGTGTAACTGCCGGTGTGCCTGTGTGTTCTGTGAGCTCCTCTCTCTTCCCGTGCAGCATTAGTCAGCTCGCAGACCGGCTTCCAACCCCCCCACCTCAGAGGAGAACAGAACAGAACAGATGAAAGGAGAATAGAAGGAGAAATTGCTTAAAATATTTTATCTCCACCATATACGTCGCAGCAAATTTACACTCAATATGATAACAAATGTGAGATATTACTCACAGCCTTGTGTCGAATTCAGTGCATTACGGCTGCAGTCATAAATCCTGAAACTGCTGTGCAAACGTGTATACGTAGCTACTGTATATAAACATTTACAATATGGCAGGGCTATTTATATTGTCTCCCTTCATAATACCATCTGAAGGGCATTTTGGCATCCGTTATGATATGGATTTCCTATCCCCCATTTTCCTCTGTCCCATTTATTGCCATTCTTCTTCCCAGGCCAGATTGTGTTTCTATACAGTAGAACAGGCCTTTTACCTTTGGCAGTATTTAACACAGCGCTAGCCTGTTTCTTAATTATTTTCTCATCGCTCCACTGACACTGATTCATGAGGGTAATGTTGGACACACCCCCTCAGCCAGCCCCCTCAACCAACCCCCACCTCCCCTCTGCATGCACAGCTTCTCTCTCCTTCCTTCCTTCCTCTTCCTCACAGAGCGGCTCATCTTAACTCTCTTTGTATCATCACTCTTACATTTTGCTCTCTTTGTCTTTTTCCCATTTTTCGTCCCCATCCCTCATATTACCTTGTGATTATCCTGGATGGCTAATGAGTTACCTTCATGGTAACTCATTAGCCATCATGGTTGCTCTCAAGTAATTATCTTTCTCTCTCTCTCTCTCTCTCTCATAAGGAAGGACAAAATTGACTACAGCAAGAGACAACAAACTTCATTACGCAGCGAGCCAAACTGGGCCCCATGTGATCTCATGGCCTACTGATCTTGTTTAGTTAAATATAGAGCACAATACAAATATCCTCTCACCTCCTCACCTCTGCTCAAGCACAACACTCTGAATTTAAATCCACGCTGGAACCAAAACCTCGATTTGAGGAAAGATGGGAGGACAAAGAAACAACTGAAACACTGAAAACAATCACACTTAGAATAAAAAGAGTAAGATAAAACCTAAAGCTTATGGTTTTAATGCTCAACTACTAAAGATATTAAAATTACATGATACAAACAAGCAAGAGTTAAAAAAAAGTCAAAAGACATCTAGAAAAAAATGTAAAAGAGAAAGAGAGATGAAAGTGAGCAGGCTTAGGAGATAGAGAGCGAGGAGCCATGGCCGACTCCAGCTCAGGAAAGGGTGAGGATGTAGCAGAATACGGGCTATCTCTCTGAAGCTTTGTCTGCTGGAGCAACTGAGCCGGCAGATGACTTTGCTGCACATGGACAAAAGAGGCTTACAGGATAGCCTGCATGTCAGCTTTCCCCCGACCCCGAAGCGTGAGAGCTGTAGGGGTATATAGGGGTGCGCTCAGCCCTCACCTGCACACACCTACAGAGACCTGAGTGAAAGGGGATTCAGATTTGCTCCGTATATATATGACATAAGCCAGCAGCTCTGTTTTGCATATACTTCAGCACAATTCAGCACAGAGCGTCTCTTTAAAGAAATAAATAAAAAACTGCAGAGCTAACAGTTATGAGATGAGGAGTTGCTGCATTAGGTGAAGTTATAAGTACATAAATAAATACACAAGCTCTGCAGGCTGCCACTGGTGTGATTTCACATTTCACAACTTTCACATTACTAGTTCAAGCCAAGTCTTGATTGGAGGCAAGATACTAAACTTAAAGCCTCTCTGCTCTCCGTGCTGTCGTGTGCTCTTTGTATGCACGGCCTCTGTGGTGCTGATGTGACTGCAGGGGGGGGGTCTAACCCTGTCAGTCACACTGACAGCCAAGCCGTCTTCACTGCTCTCCACTGGTGATGGTGCACTTTAATTAGGCTAGAAGGTCAATCAGCACTTTTTTAGAAGACGTGATTCTACAGAAAGAATTTCATAATCTGGGACAGCCATAGTGTTTTTGTGGCCTGAGGCACACACACACACACACACACACACACACACACACACACAGGGCTTCCTCACCCTCTGTTCTCACCTTTTAGTTCTACTTGTCTGAATGATCAGATCCACTTATATCACATATTTCAAAGTTCTGCTCTGCTGAACTAATGAACTGCTGCAAAGGTTTCCGCAGCGTCTCCTCTGCATCACGTCTACAGAAAAGAAATGTGCATAAAACACCGAAGGCATCTTCCACTGTTAGAGATGCGAGAATAAAAGCTTTGCTCAACTTTGGGTTCTGAGCACTGAAGCCTGATTTGACCTGCTGGCTGCTGAAAAAAGTGTGAAAGTGTTTTTTAGAGATTTTCCTATTATTGTTATTAATGTGTGAAGAGAGTGTTGCAGTTATGTCAGCATCACCATTATCACAAGAGAGAGATGTGTTGCCATCATCATTAGCACTAATTCTACTGGTTGAAGCAACATCACATGTGTTAGCAGCAGGTGGCTGTTTTGCAGCGCTTTTGCAGAAATAATCCACCGTAGAGAAACATAATATGCTGCCTTTGAAAATTTATCAATTTACTTTTTGTCTTCCTCTCGCTTTTTCCTTCCTCTTTATTTCCCTTCCATGTGGTGATAAATGAATTTTGATTTTGTCAGTGTGGAAACTGTTATGAAGATTTGCCATCAGCTGCCAAACTGGCTTCTTAAATCATCGATTGCAGGTGCACAGAAAGGCAGAATGTGCAGTGTTGTGTAAGCTCTGCAGGCTCATCGATGATGCTAAAAAGGAGCATCCTGTTACAAATGTTGTGCATGATTTTTTATTGAAAATAACTTTAAATTTTCAGCTTAAGTTGAATAACAACTACAAAACTCTGTTCTGTGAAAGAATCACTTTGGAAAAAGTTATTTCAAGCTAAACAAAGAAAAAAAACAGGGTTTTATAGATGGTTGGCCTTAAATAAATTGGTTTTCATTCAATTAATCTTCATTTGAATCATTTCATAGATACATTAAATGACAAGATTGGTCATTTAATATAAATAACTTAGCGCATGAATATCTGGCTTGGACAAAATTAGGCTAACTTCTGCTAAGTGCCAAATACAGTAGATTATTAATTTTGCAAGTTAAAGTTTGGAAGGTTATCCACTGCTCTTACAGAAGTACATCAGTGACGTACAGTGTTTATTCTGCTGGATGCTTCGGTCTTCAGACGCTCTCCAAGGTGCAATCAGCATCAGCAGCTGCCTGTCTCTCTTCCCTTGAAGCGTCAAACCCACATAACACTCAAACCCTTGCAATACTTGTAATAGCCTGTGCAATCAAATGTTAATGCAGAACTCAAATGTCAGTGTTGTGGATGAAGCTTTGAAGCCTCCATCTATTTGAAAAAGCACGAGACGATTGAATACAGATAGAGAGATTATGAAAATGTGTGCATACACAGATCAGCAAGGATGGATACAGTCATACAGCAGAAACAGACACATGCATATTCTGTTAGCCCCCCCCCGTAATGCTGTCTCACACTCAAACACACAAACACTTGCTGGGGGGGGGGCTACTCTGTCTCTCTTTGTCTCTCTCCTCTGCCCCGATCGTCCTGACAGCTCATTTGTTTTCATTTTGAGGATATTTTGCTTGATATCTAATGAAATAAATATCTTTATATATATCGAACGAATCATCGGGGGGGTGGGGTGGAATTGTCAGTTTCATTCTCCCATTGCTGTTTTACTTCATGCATCAGATTTATTGGATTTGTTTATTGTCATAGCAAATCATCTAGTGTTCTGACATGCATAGAGATGTATTGAAACACACACGCTGTCTGTTGATGAAACTGTTGGAGCGTGAGGCTTCGTTTTGCATGCAGAATGTAAAAATGCAATCTAAAGCCTGCAATATGATAAATATTAGAGGGTGGAGGAATTTGGGACTGTCAAGCCAATACTTAATAGCATTAGACCGCAAAAAGACTGACTTATTTCTCTTAGCAACTTCGACTCAACTCTCAGGCAGATGGCCTTTTCCTCTGGCTCTCTATCTGCACCTAGCTCGCCCCCTCTCTCTCTCTGACAAAGCTTATAGTAAGCATTTTAATTCCCCCTGACCTTTACTGATCTCACCCAGGCAGTTTTGCCCGTTGCTTAGGGCCAAAACAAAATGAAATTTGAATTTCAGCTCAGAATAATTTAAGATGATCCTTTCTTTGCAGGGAGTCTCAACTATTTTGTAGTTTGGATGCTGCCAACCGACTAAATGGACTTTCCGTAAGAGCTCTCTATTTCTTTCCTGCCTGTGGGGCTGCGGGATCACATACAGTTTGATGTGAGGGTGTGAGGAAGGGGGGAGACGAAAAAAGTTAGCTAGCAAAACGGTATTCACATGTATGTACACATGGCACACACACACACACTCACACACTCACACACACACTTTCTTGGCACACAAACACGGCCATGCTCCGACTCGAGTACACTGAGCACCAGAGGGCTTTGTGTGCAAGTCTGAGAAATGCCATGTCAGCACGCACCACATGGAAGTTTGGAGGGGGGGGTAGAAAAGCTAAATAGTATAAAAAATGAGCGTGTGATGAAAAATGCATGGGGGGGTTGGGGGGGTAACAGTGGCTCCCTGTGCACAATTGTCTACTAAGAAGCTTCTGCAGATCCTCTCCTCCTATTATCCAGCTGCAGCGACTGACAGCGCTGCTTCTCCAACTTTACACACACCTTTAAACATGTAATAGCCAATCACACAAAACTGTGCACACACACACGCACACACACACACACACACACACACACACACACACACACACACAGACATAAACACGAAGACACAGTATATCCTGAAACTTTCCTGCAGTTTCAGTTTGGCCACAAGCTAAGACATAAGACTCACAACCTCACTTGTACAAAAGCCTAAAAACTGACACTGGACTTCGGCTTTGAATAACAGTTCACTTTGCAGATGTGTGAAGACACACGCTGGTCACATCGTGTAAATCACAAATCACTGATTAAAACTAAAAAACAGCAACCCCACCATGTAAAGCTAGTTAAGTATCCGGCATAAGAGGAAAAATAATTCCAAATATTGAGTTATAATTAAAAGTTAATATCATAATTTTGTACCAGAGGACGACAGAGAGAGAAAGAGAGATAATGTAGAGATACTGAAGTGGCAAACTATCTTACTGTCCAACTATGTTAGCTTGCTAGCATGTTTTTCCTTTATATTTCACTAGTTTTACCCACACAGAGAAGCATAAAATACAATATCATGATGCCTTTTTAATATGTGTGAATACATTTTATTTTGGAGAGAAACTGTGAAAACAATGGAACAGGAGGAAAAAATCTGAATGTGTTTTCTCCTGTAGCACACATGATCCTGCCACGAGCTACACAATAAAGTGACACCATTTATCTCTTTTTTTCCAAGCAAACCAAAGCAACATGCAACAAAAGCTCAGAAAAGCACAACATATTTCTGTTTAGTTGTTGGAGAAACCTGACGGCTGTCAATTCCTGGTCTTGTTGTGGTTCTAATCAAAGAAGCAGTATTCTGCTCCATTTTCCCCGGCAACCTTCACAGGACTCCTTAATCACACAGTAGAGGTGATGTAATGATAGAGAAACACTGGCAATTAGACACCTGCAGAACAACTCAATTAATTTAAAAAAACCCTCTTGTCTGCTGAGCTCCCTTTACATATTTCACTCACATGAGGAGGTGAGACAGCAACACAAACACTTAAACTATGTGCATCCTGTTTTTAGTGCCGAGGAGATTTTGAGCCCATTTCTTGTTTTTACAGTACACGCTGATGGCTGATGTCAGGTCAATCTGTCAAGATTTTCTTCCGTTGCGATGAAAACAGCATGCTGTCCTTTTCACTCTACAACTGTCTGACAATGTTAATCTGCAGGAGAGGACCGTGTTGACAGAACACATTATGGAGCTTTAGGGGGGAAAGGTTAGGCATCAACACAGAAGTAGAATTTAAATTGGTAAAGCTCCTCTAAAGCATGAACTTCCAGGGAGGAAATGCCCACTGGACTTAACCCTGCCCTTTCAAATTAATTTATCGTAGCTTCTGCACATGCTAGTAACCGCCGCATGTCGCTCTGGCCTGCATGTGTATATTAACTGCAGCTGTGCGTGTGTTTAAAAGACTACACACAATCACAGCCGAGTAGGAACTTGTTTTTAATCTCCTGAAAGCTCCTTCAGCAGTTTATCAAGCACACCACCTTTAATGGGGAGGGGTGGGTGTAGCGAAATGACTGGCAGGAGTCAGAGATGAGGGGTGTCTGCATTTCAAATATCAATTGGTGCTGTCAGCGTGGCCCGGCATGGTGAAGGATTATCTAATATTAGTTTAGTTAATTCATCATTTTAAAGGGCAGTTGCTTTGCCGCTGATTAGTTATTGTACACACTTGTCAATTAAGGGTCCCCGGAGAGTCGGTCCCACGAGGCCTGGAGCCGACATAAAAATGCATGCTGGGAGGAAACAAAAGGCAAAACAGACATCCAAGAAGAGAGAGAGGGGCAAAGTGAAGAGGAAAAGACAGAAGGAAGGAGACACGGGCTGCAAACAACCACAAGCTCATGTGTTTCATGATCAAATCTGTGTGAAGCCACTTGAACACTGTGTGTTTGAGCAGCTACAATTAGTTTGTTATGGATTCAAAGTCAATCAAAAAGTGGAGGGAAAAAATATGTTTCTATTTGTGTGCAGAGGCGGCTGTTGGGTGGCGGAGGTGGTTATGGATGTTGTGAATTAGAAAAATCAATGTGCGAGCCTTTGTGCAAAGAGGCCAAGTGGAGGCCATCACATTGACCTCTCCACAGGTTTCTATTCCCATAGTTACTGTTGCTACGATACTGGATTTGCAGCTCACCACGCCGCAAATAGAGAAACCCTCGATAAAATCCCTGTCAGAGACAAACTGCCAATAGATATGTTCAGCACATCACAGCAGCTCCCAGTTCAGAAACAACTCACACAGCTGCTGTGTTTTAGTCCAGACATAAAAAAATCTGCAAGAACAAAAGTGACCGGATGATCATTTATCAGACATATCACAACATGTTTTTCAGCAGTTTTTAACTTTACTACAAGGTAGATATCTCAGTCCAAGAACTATTAAAAAAAAAAATAGAGTTTATTCAGCACTGAACAAGCATTTCTCTGTTCCCCATAATTAATTCTTGAAGTGCTTTTCTGGTTAATCTAGCAATCCACGGGGAAGTGTGAGAGGCTATGTGCCAGTTTTTTTTTCCATGGTAAACACACTCTCATTGGACAAAACGTAGACTTTTCAAACATTCATGTTTTCACAAAGACATTTTAGGAAAAACATTCATCTGGACAAATATTATGATATGAATGAGTCCCAAAATGTTTGTTTGAGTTTAAATCTTTATTGTCTCTCTTTCCTTGAAGCGTCAAACCCACATAACACTCAAACCCTTGCAATACTTGTAATAGCCTGTGCAATCAAATGTTAATGCA
>JAPZDV010000021.1:19880505-19920545 GCA_029814665.1 Acanthurus lineatus | reverse complement strand
ATCACTAAGTGGAAAAAATAAAATCACCAGGGGTAAAAAACTAAGTTCTGCTGTGCGCAGAAAAAGCCAGCAGCCCACATTTTCACTCCAAGTTTGTCTTGTTCTGCTTTGCAAACTAACATGACAGCTCCTCAGAAGTGAAAGAAGAAAAAGTAAAACATGGATCGTCCCCTGGTGTCTCGCTGCAGCGTTGGTCCTAAATTCTTCCTGCCATGTTAGCAGATGGGACACGGACCAAACTAAATAATCAAAGTTACATGTGCAAATAATGATAATTAGTCCATTTTTTCCTCATCAGGCTGGCGTATGCTCAATTATTCATTTTTCTGATCAATTCTGTGGTATAAACAAAGGTAAAATCTCATTATTGACATCTGATCATAAAACAGCAACTGAACCAGGAATCTTAACAACAATAATCATCGATATTAATATTATTTACAGAAATGGCATTGTTCCATCATAGCTTTTAACCTCCACACTTGCCTCTTTGCATCGAGTCGCAGCCTTTTTATCAGAGAAGACAAAACAAAAACAGGGCAATTTCTACAAAAAAAGGATCCAGAAACAAATGAACCTGAGTGTTTCAGTTAAAGACTGCAGTAACAGAGGAAATCTGAACAAACGTCAACAGCAGAAACAGACTGATTTTCCTCTTTTTCCTGTCACATCTTGTGTTTGTAGCACCTGGTTTAAAAAAAGCGGAGCAGAGTGAGAGATTTCTGCCTTTCCTCCTGCCTAAGGCGAAACCCATCCATCACCTGCGTTGTCAACACAACAATCTGGCCTGCAGGACCGTTGTGTGTACACCCTTTTCAAGTCTAAATTAAATCCTTGATCAGAGGTGTTACCTGGGATTAATGCAGGTGCTTCCATTGAACACAGGAAGCTCAGACAAGAAATCCGGCCCAGAATTATAGCCGCAACTTCCCTCTATACACTTCAAAGATGTCGGGATAATAGTGAAAGGAGAGGGGGAGAAAAAGTGCCGTCTCCATGGCAGCCGGTGATGGAGGCCCGGCCTCCCGAGGCCATCAGAGCAGCACATCTGGTCCGGCTAACCAAGGAACAGACCTTTAGCAAAACTTCCTCCTCACTTCTGAGAAATTAAAGAAAGAAAATGATGATTCAGTGAGAAAAGAAATAAAAGAAAGGGATCTGACACATATATTACAAACCAGTGTTTCATTCAGTTCCCTGTGCTGTAAAATAATATGAAAGGAAACAAGCGAGACGTGTTTCTCTCACCAAATGCTTTCGCACAGTTTAACAGAGTTTGTCATGTGAATAGCCGGTTGGATGATTTACAACATATTAACACTAATCCTGAGCAATGAATGAATGAATAATCAGCTCATAACACTGAACGGCACGTAACATCAACTTCATGTGACAATACAGGATGCAAGTGAGTCAAAAACATCGATAAGGGAATATATTGTCATTAATTCCCCTTGTGATTTGTTATTGATACTCGAGTGCCAAATATCAATATTTTATTAAAACGTGCAGGCAATAAAAATGAATTTACCCGCCAAACGGACTCAGCAGAGTCACGGCTTCATGACATATTTCCTCATTTTTAATTTCAGTTTATGGTCATTTCACATTATAAAGGTGTGTCTGTGTGTGTGTGTGCAGGTTCAAAACTCCACACACTTCATATGTATTCTCATTATAACACTTTGATTCATAACAACAAATTGACAAACAGTGTATTTGTATTTAGACATAACTCTAAGAATGGGGAATCAGCTAAACATATGGATTACAAGTGCAGAAATGGATTGAAAACAGTCCAAGACGTTTGTATTTGACACAAATATAAGCTGAGCTCAGCCACAAAGCAAGCAAAAGCAAAATCAAAAGCAAAAGCAAAAGCAAAAGCAAAAGCAAAACCCACTCTGTGAATTATGAATAGTTTGGAGTGTCCACAATCCCAAGGGCAAAAAATAAAAAATCGAAATTCTGCCGCAAAATCGGTTGCAGGATCCCATTGAAAGAGGACAGAATGTGGCCTCTGTACCATCGTGCATGACCTCTGACCTCAGCGTGTAAATCTATCACGGTCTATACCACCCTGCTTTCAAGCCCGAGGGCTCCTCCATTCTTGTCAAAATATAAAATATGGTTCCTCTAAACTTATCTTCAAACACGCCTTTCAACCATTACTCGTGGTTACAAAAAAAATAAATAACTAAAAAAAAGGGGGGGGGGCTTTGGTTCCAAAATGTGTCTGAGAGAAAATGGAGGAAGGTGACTCGCTGGCCTCAGAACAGAAAAAAAATCCAAATAACTGTTGAAGCGTGAAAGTCTGAAAATTTCTCTTTTTCCTTTGCTGTTGGAAGAAAAAAGAAACCTTTCAAGGTCCAGAGATTGTGAAATGTTATTTTTCATCTCTCTTCTTTGAGGCACAAGGGAACCTGAAAAGCCGCCGTTACAGCAGTTTAGTAACCATCCTATTTCAAAATTGAGGTCTTTTCAGATGTTGTGCGCCTTTCAGACCTCCTGGGATTCTCTGCACCGTGCTGGCTCCCACCATCTATGGGCTGGGATGAAATTGTGGAAAGCTCTCCCCCCTCGCCCCCCCACGGTGTGCCATCACGTTTCCCCTTCTTTACCAGCCATAGCTTACCGCGGCACCACGCGGTGCGGCTCTCTACATGGTGACATCTGATCAGTTTTCATGCAAGTCCTCCATCCCAACCATCGCCGCTCTTTTCATCTGCTTCCAGAAGCATTGATATTCCATACGTTATTCCCCCACATATGACAATTTGTTTCTCTTGCATGTATTTTTATATCTTTCCTCCACCATGTAGTTGAGTTATATCGCTTTGGTTGGTAATTTTCCATCCCTGAGACATGCAATCACAGTTTGGGCTGCTGGATTTCTTATCTGCTGTGACAAATAAGTGTTGAGCGGCAACAACAGCAAATTGCAATGCAGAACGGAGCCTTTAATGCAGCAGCAATGCAAAATAAAATAGCTGTAAAGAGGCAGATGTTATAAACCACACACTTAATTTGCTTCAGAACAGTTTTCTTCCATCATATTAGAGCTGTTAAGCAGGGCAGCGCGTTGCACAGAGATGCTGCGTCTCTCCTCTATAAAAACTCATCTTCTCATCAGAGGAGTCTCCCAAGACTGTTGTCTTCACTCATCAGTGTGTGAACAATAAACCTCTGCTGCTGCACACACCCTCGATAGCCATCTTAAAATAAAATAAAAATAAAAAAAAAACACCGCTGGGATTACTCCCGTCAGCAAGCGTGTGAAGTGTACATTATGGTAATGCAGCCATCAGAAAAAATATTATATTTCTTGATTTTTACTTAACCCTCTTCCCCACCTCACCCATCTTCAGCTGCAAGAGACAATTTAGAACCGTCCTTGGCTCAAAGGCAGCACCACTTGAAATGCCTTTAGATTTGGTGCACACACACACACACACATACACACACATCAAAGAGACCAGGAGCTTATTTTCAAGTATTTTGAACCCTGAGGCTAGGAGCTACTTCTGAGGCTGCTGTGTTCCCTGTAAATAGCTTGGTTTTCTGTTCCACAGATCCCAGCAAAGCAGCATCTACCAGAGAGCTGTGGGCATGGGCCTCCGTACTCTCCTATCACCAGAGGTAACAGGGGGGGGGAAAAATCACTGTGCATAATAGTTCTGCCGATTGCTTTCCTAAGGTGTTGATCAGTAATGCTCACAACAACTGAACTCAATCTGAGCGTGCCAGGCGAAGGCGTCCTCAGCATGCTTCTGCTCGGTGCCCTTTGAAAGATCAAACTTCTCGTCCCGCGTTTGAAGGTGCTTCCCTGTGATGTGCTCGAAGTTTCTGAGCATTCATAGTCTCTTTTATCACATGTTCATCTTGTGAGGGCATATACGGTGATGTGCTTTAGGTAAAAGGTACACATCCTGTTCATGATGTTCGACAGTGTATTTTTTAATCAGGGACTTGCTAATATTTGCCACTTTTTCTGTAGCTTAGTTTTGGGATTTTGCATGAGCTGATGATGTGATTAAACTTGATCATGACCTTTAAAGTTGGTAAATTCAACACAATCAGTAAGTTTTCACTGTGAGCCCTCTATGATTTAACTGAAAACTAACTTTATATTGTAGATTTTTAAGAAAAGCTGACTTAATGATGACATTTGACATGACGCTGGTCAGTGTGGCTCTTTGGTGATAATGTGGAGAAAATCATGGTGGGATTTCTGGAATTCAGCTTTGATTATACTTCATTTTCACTAAAGAAAAAAAAGAAAAAGAAAAAAATAGGCCACGAATTGGATGTCAAGAACTCTCCCTTCTCTCTCTTTCAAATAGCATCAATCAACATTAAAGATAATGGCACCTTGGCTTGGCAGTGGAAATGTGCCTTTAAAGAGAGTTGTTTCAGCCTGCTGTGTCTATTGCTCCGTCTAAGATCATCCTTTCTACAGCGATGCCCTTCTTCTTTGTAATGACTGCTGCCAGCCTGCAGATCTGATGCCTCGGAGTGTGCAGCATCATTCATGAGAAGACTGCTTGCTGTGATTAGCCCACTGCCTTTAACTATATATGAAAATTCATTTTAAATGTCCTTTAAAAACCCATAAAGCATCCATATTGACTTGCGGCTGTGACGCTGTAGGGTGCTGCTAATCAGCTGCCTCTACGGTCCATTTAGCCTCTGTGTCATTAAAGATAATACAAATAAAATAAGTGTTAACATGGAGGCAGTTTGAATCCTTCCCCAGAAAAAAAAAAAATCCCCATCCCTTCGCCAACTGTCAATAATTTGCACTAGAAGGTTTTTTTTTTAAGTTTCCCACGCTTGCAGTGCATTTGTGCTGAACAAATTCCAGTTAATTACAAGGCAAATGGTACAAAATGTGCTCTGTGACCATTACAATCCTGTTTGCCATGCTCAGCAAGGATGCATCACTCATCACACCCACACAATCCCCTTGCATGCACAGATAAATGAAAACCCATAGATATAAAGACTCCAGTTAACACATACACACATTTCCTTTAACCACACACATGCACGCTGTTTCGTATCCCTCCCGATTAGACACACGCGTTGTTTTATTCTCTCAGCTTCACACAGATGTGACATTTCAACACTTTGCTCTACCCTCTCTTGACTTTGACCAATATTGTGTGATAGCCGTATTCCAGCAATGGAACTTTAATGAAAGATTTTGCAACAAGCATCGACGCTTGGTTGATCTAATGAGATTCCTAACTGTTTCTGCCATCTGCCAGACCCAAGTCATGACATTAACTAAGCAGCCATGCTAAGCTTCAAACCTCTTTCGAATCAAGCAACTCTCATCTGCTCTGTTTAAAGTGCTGATGCACGACCAGATGTATACCTCACAGAGAGCCGCAGAAAACATGAGGGATGGCTGTGTCTTTGTGGCTCGCTGTGGACTGTGATTTAAACTTTATTGTGCACACACGAGAAAAAAATGCTCCCCTGGCCTCGGTCTGATGTAAGGCTTTTTTCTTTGATTTCTCGGAGCTTTTGTAGCAGTATTGACGTGTCCGGTATGTAAGGCTTTACTTTAAGTCAAACTCATCTGCAGTTTACGAGGGTGCCATTGTTCGCCTGGTCGGGGAGAGGTCACTGCAAGGCAGGAGAATAAATGTGGAGTGATTGACTAGTCTCTGTTGGAGAAATGAGTTCTCCATTCATTCTCGGGCTTCCAGAGGTGAAACGTCCTTCAGGAAAGTAAACACAATCTGACAGGGCCCTCCAACAGACGCAAAGGCACAGCGTGGCACAGTCTGTAAGGACGCCACTTTCCTCTCTTCTCGCCAGCCCTCGGTCTATACCGTGACCCACAGCTCATCAGGCCCCGTCGCCCTATCTGGCGACTCTGGTCGGATTATTTAGTTTTTCTCTGTTGTGTGGATTCGGAGTTCGTCGTCATGCTGATGAGCTAATCTTTCATATAAGGAGATTTGTTCAAGTTTCTCTTTGTGCTGCTTTTTCATGTTCCACTGGATCCCAGGCCGCTTGTGGAGAGCAAAGTGAAAACCGGAGTGCACATCAGAGACCAGATTAGGTTGTTTTCCCAACATGCTTAAATTGCAGTCATCTTGAATGCAGATCACATCTTTAGCTAATTGATGGATTTGCCAGTGGATCTTAGAGTGGCAGAGCTACAGTGTTAGCTGTTGTCTTTTTTTAAGAAGGAAGACCCTTTAATACTTCTCCAGCTGCTCCTGGTGAGGCCTTAGAGCTAGTTACCATTTTAGCTAGCAGCATTCACACATGCACTCTGTGTATAGGGCTGGCTGCTTGAAAATGAACAGAAAACACTGCACATGACAAAAAAGTGAAGCCAAAAATGGACCCCTTTTAAATCTAGAAAGATTGTTATGGGCAGATAACTCCTCTATCAAAACGATAGACCAACTAAAGAACTGGAGCAAAACTAAAGAAGTCAAAGTTGGAAGAGACAAAGAGGAAACATCTTCACACAGTTTAAAATAATAAAAACAAACTTCCAACACACTCAGTTCAGCAGGGAAACATCGACCTTCTTGTGTAACCTCCTCTGGACCTGGTTGTCTTCAGCTGAGGAGAACATCACAGGTGCACCCAGTAGATCCTGATGATTGAGGATCTCTGGATCTTTGTGATCAAATCATTTGACAGCCTTTGCAAAACATCCACCTACAAACTATATCTAATTAGTAAGAATGATGTGCCTGGTTTTTCAGTTGTACGCTGGTTTTGTATGAATAATTCAAAGCACGTAAGACTTACTGTTGTTCTTCAGGCCCTCTTTTGCCGTTCATGGGAGGGGTTTCCAGTGTGTGTATATGGGTGTCTGCTAGCCACTCATGCAAACATGCTTACAGAGAAAGTGTGGTTAGCAGCTCATCAGAGCATTGTCACATAACTAGCTGTTAGCTGCAGCCATGAATGATAGCATCATGGCTGCCGGCCCACAGAGGTCGGATACATCAGCAGTCACTGCTGTTCTCTCGTCCCCCTGAACTCTTTGTTCACAGAGAGGAACACAACGAGGCTTTTAGCAAACCAGCACAAAACTGCACATCTAATACCAAATTATATTCACACATTAAATATAGAAAAACCCAAACTAATGTGTGTGTAGGTGTGTGTGTGTGTGCAGAGAGAGAAATGCTTTACACACATTTGCACATGTGTAGGCATTTTTGCATATGATTGCACAAAAAATGCATGAGCATTGTATGTGTTTGGGGATGTGCGGTGTGTTGTGGCTGTGGCAAGCAATGATCTATTTTTTCCCATTACCCTACTGCATACGTGTGGTTCATTTACATTCATGGTTATCCAGATAATGAAGCTTTCAATCCGGGGGATCCTGTGGTGAGAACAATGAACCCAATTACCTCCTGCCGCCTGTGAGATGGGATGGCAGACTCTGAGACAGATGGGAGAGGCTGCACTCGGCCGGCAATCCAATCACATTCATCGCGCTTGCTTCCCGTTTCCCCTGTTCATGTGTTCTGCAGCAACTTATCAGCAGGCAGGGGCCAAAGAACCTGGGATCATTACATCACACACACCAACAATTCTGCAAACACACACGTGCACAAACACATTCCCTCAGGTCCACTCGACCCCCCACCCACCCGTTCCCCACCGCTAACATGCACCTCGGGTTTCGCTCTTCCTTCAAACACAAATTTGATCATAAGAGCCCACATACTTCAGCTGCCGGAGCAGCAGAACGAGGTAAGGAAACGGGTTTGTGAGCGAGGTAATGTCTACCTCAATCTTGATCTCCTTATCAGCGAGCCGGAGTCTGACTAAGAACATTTCTAATGTTTTATTTAAGATACTCGAGTTTCCCTTTTCTAGCTTAATATTTCAGTTGTATGCGCCGACTGAAATCATTCAAAGATGTGCTCAGCGAAGGTTAGTGGCTACTTCATCAGCCCTTGTGTGGATGTGCAACATGACGGAAGAAAGCGGAAATAGTGTTGATCGAGACAGAAGTTAAACAAGAGCATCTTTTTTGATCACGTCTCTGATGCAATCGTATGAAACGAAATCAGCCAAGATGGCTGTTGAGTGAGCTTTACTATAACCTAGACTTGTGTCATCTTGCGCCATGGGGATTTGCTAGATGAGACGTCCAATTCAAACAGATAAGTCTGAAACGTAACAACAACAAAGGATTTATTGGTATAAATCAAAACTTAGAAGTCCCGTAATGAATTCATGTAGTCGGTGTGTATATCATTGCTTCCTTTCAGCTTCCTGTAGCAGGAGCCGTGTGTGTCTGTTGGAAGTTTAATAGGTAAGAAAAAGTCTAATGTAGTTCCTATAAGAGAGAACTTGACATTCAACGATAGCCAATGATACAGACTGGGCCTGGGCTTAGACGGTGCTTGAGGGAATGTATTCCACTACTAGATAATTAGCCGGTGATTGCATGAGAGCTGATACCAATTCTGCATAATACTCCAATATTTTCTGCGCGTTTCATGCAAAATATACCCTTATCTCATATTCTTTCCCCCCTTATGGCCCCTAATTTTGACACTGTGATCAATAGTAATTGACTTAGTGATCGATGTGTCTCTTGAAGTTTTCCATCAGTCCGTGCTGCCATGAGTTGTGTCCACACCATTGTAGGGTGGTGTAGGTTTGTTGGTGGGGATCTGCATGCTAATGCTGCTAGCAGCTCCCCTGAGTGGCACACGGGTGTTTTTATATTAATGAATGTCAGGAGAAGAGATCTCGTTGGTCATCCCTAGGTACACACAGGTGTGTAGGAACACATACTCACACACCTGCCTACCCATGCTCCTTTACACACACACACACTCACACACAGACTGAGACTGCACACCCACTGAACCCTTGGATGCATTATTGATAAGCTACTAATTACGCTTGTTGCAATTTCAGCTGACCTTTCCCGGGAACATCCCGGATCATTATAAGCTGCATTCTCTCTTGAAATTGCAAAGGTAATCTAAAGTCCACCTCCCTCGCTCCCCTTCTACCCACAGCACACCACTACCCCCCCACTCCCCCAGCATTTCACTGCTGGATGAAGATGTGCTCTTCCTCCCCAAACTAGTGGGAGAGATTGTTAAGAATGAGACAGAGAAAGGAGGGAGATGTAGTTTGAGAATGTGAAAAAAAGCAACAGCACTTAGCTGAGTAAATCTCACGCTGGATGTCAGATTTGTCCCTAAACTTTTTTTTTTTGCTACGACTTCTGCAAGACATGAAATCATCTGAGCAACAGCTTTGAAACGAATTCCTCGAGTGCCTCTGGAAGTTTATGGTTAACGTTGTAATGCTCGGTCTCAACTCGTTGTGTTAAAGGTTAAAAGCTGCACAGTCTTGGGTTATTATACCTGTTTGCATGCCATTTGTGACACCTTGGTCTGAAACATTCTCATAATAGTTTATCATTATGGCAAATACTTTAGTATAATGGCCCTGTGCAAAGCTGTTTACCTGCTCAGAAAGACATTTTATTTGTGAAAGGCCAGAAACTATAATGTGAGTGGTAATGCAGTCGGTGCTCAGGAAGATCGATTGATGATCAGCTGATCTGGGTGCCAATGACCTAATGATCCTGTTTTAACATAAATTGTAATTTTCATTTTGGACACATGAACAAAAAAAGATCAGGATTTTTCTGAAGATGCAGATTTTGTCTGATGTTCAGATGTTTCAGCTTGGAAGGATGAACTTTATTTTTTTTTAATACAGCAGCTGAATGGACTGGACATCCTAATGCACTTTCAATTGATGGTTGTGGCCTTTAAGAAACAACCTATTGATCCAGAGGTTGGGTCATTTGCATGAATTTACTTTGATTTATAAAATGTAGTTCAATCAGAATGACCGAATGGCATTAGAAACACTTACACACTTAAACCCCTTTTCCAATTTCTTTTAAAAAGCTGAACAATAATGATGGTAATAAAGTATAAGAAACAAAGGGCCAGCTGCTGAATGCATGTTTTCTGTTAATGCTGTTTAATAAAACTGGATATTTGGTTACTATAAAGGCGAAATAAATCAAACTAATGCATGCATTATGATAATACTCTACCTCACAGACGCATAAACACAGGTGCTTATGGGATGTTTTATTTCAAAGTTACTTCTGTTTAAAAAGAAAAAAACTTCTTAATGCATTCAAGGAGCTAATTCTTTCAAATCTTTCCAAGTTGCCATAAATTTTAATCAATTTTTTCTCTTGAATCTTTTAATTTATGTAGAAATAACAGACAACAACTAAGATTCAAACGTGCATCAAAAACACGAGAAACACTTAACTGCATGTATGATATTGTTCCCCAAATGCAGATGGGTCCTTTTCACACCAAGGTGCTCAAAAATGGGATATTATGTTTGGCACAAACCATCTGATTCATGTGTTAATAAAATTTTGGTGTAAATTAAAGGTCCAAGGAATGAGCCAACTCGATCCATGAGATGATTTTGTTCTTTGGATATACAAAACTAGTCGTGGGACATGTTTGCACTTATGACTGCTAACAACTTTTATTTAACTGGAATCAAATCCTAATATAAGTGGGGATATAACACTTTGAAGAAAAAAGAACCCTGTACTTTCTCTAACCAGTATGTGGTGATGAAGTTAGGGCAAAAAGCTTCAGCACTTCTGTAGAAGGTGTTTTTTTACACATTTGCATATCATTCCAAAAACAGAACTGCTGTGTGAAGGTCACGGTGACAAATCTCTGCAAGAGTTTCATTCTGGTTTACTGTATTTTATTATTCCACCTTCAAAACTTTTGTCTTTCTCTGTAGAGAGAAACACTCACACACTTCCAAACATTTTCACAGATTCTGCAATTCTTCCTCTAAACAGGGAGTCTATATGCCAAAAGAGTTATTCAGCTCTTCCAGTGCAATCAGATTTTGCCGGTGATGGGAGCCGACTTGGAACCAAAATAAACAAAATAGAAGGGGAAAAGGGCTGGGAGCAGCAGTTTACTGGCAGCGCTGTGAACCAGGTGAGTCGGTGCAGGCGGGGACGACACCAGCCAAAGGATTAATGGTCTCAGGGGACGCCAAGGTAAGCCTGCTGCTTCTGCTTGACATCTTTGTACTTGTAAGAGCACAGAAATTAGCCAGGCAATGCGGTGAGTAATGGCCGAGGCGCTTCCATCAGTCCCATTTAACAACGCATGCAAAGCCAACAGGCGAAGATGCAGGAGGAGGAAAAAGGGAATGTTCTCTCCTGAGCATGTGAGCAGAGCTGTGTGGAGCTGTTTACCGTGACGCCAACCGAAACGTTACTGTGAAATCACACACACAGGACATCAGTCGTATAGATCAGAGCTGTTCAGCATCATCTCGAGTGACCACACATCCTGAAAAATTTGGGCCAGTACGGAATCACAAGTAGTTTTCCCAGAATCCCTAATCCTGATCTGATTGTCTTAAAAATCAAACTAAACCTGAGCCTAGATAGAAAACAAATACACAAAACGCTGACTGTTCCTGGACCTGCGTGTTTGGAGTGCGTTTATTTATTTCTGGTGGCCGGATACACGAGTATTAACATCGAGCACATCAGATTATTTTCTATTTTAAAAGTTAAAATGGGTGAACCTTTCTTTATCATGGAACTGCACACAGCACATTGTTTCTGTCGGCCCCTCCTTTGCAAGCTCCCTCTCCCTCACACACTCACACACACACACACACACACACACATAAACACAATCTCTGTAATGAACCCCTTTGAATGGCTCCTACTCTTTGTGCACTCTGAACCAAATGATTATACTAGCTAGCAGTAACAATAGCTTTAATCTAACATTAAAACACGTCTGGATTGTTGAGGTTAGCATGCTGTTTATATGTAAATTGCTGCTAGTCAAAAAAGAATTGTAGTGCAAGTGAATAAATGTCAGTGTTGGCTATGAAACTGACAACAAATGTGTGCCCTCTCTCAATATATTTGAATATCGAAAAGTATTTTCAGAGACTTAAAAGTCTCGTTCTGGGCCAGAGACAAAACAGAGAATGTATAAACTTAAGAAAACACATGCAGGAAAGTTGGGCGGTCCAATCACCAGATATATTTAATATTTATATTTAATCTAGCAATAATTAAAGAGCTTTAGGGGGGCTAGGACAAAAGCAACAAGTGGGACTGACAGCATCAAATTCAATATTATTGAATTATTAATTTGTCACAAAGTTTTTGTCAATTAAAAATTAGCGGTTTTGAGCACCTTATGTGTGCTATTATTTAATAAATAATCTGAATAAGAGTGAGTGTGCCTCCTCCCAGATGTGACTACTTGCTTTCTTTGGAATTCAGGTTTTTGTTCATCACATATTTTATGTACAAGACGTTTGTGTGAGATTAAATCATTTTAAATTCAATCCTCTTGATACTTATTTTCCTCGTTCATATTCTCGCAGCAGCTGAGTATTCCCCACCGAGCCCCCCTTCCACCTGATCCATAAACAACCATAGGAAAACATGTATTATGTATGTGTTTCCCAGACAGTCAGGACTATAATAAAAAGCAGGAGCAACATATCGTGATGAGAGCAGACAGCAGTCCAGACCTACGTATGTATCACAGACACAGGAACGAGTCTCATGTCTCTGCAAACAACAAATGTCAGTGACTTTTAAGTCCGACAGTCAAACAACATGCTTATAAAACACATATGCAATATGCATCCCTGAACAGAAACAGCAAGGCTAAAGCAAATGTCAGAGTCCCTGTTTACATATTCATAGTATTTCTGTATTATTTAGAATAAGAAATACATTATTTTTCAAGCCTCACTCCATTTTTCTTTGCACACAACAATGAATCTATACATTTTTGTTTTCTAACAAAGATTCATTCTGAAAAATATTCCACTTACATAAACTAAAACATGACGGATATGAAACATTTGTATGATTTTTACTTGTATCACATTTATTTGCATCAAATATCTGATATAAGGTGACACATTGTGATCCGTAGTTTGGATTGGTTGCTATAAAGGAACATTCTTTACAATTCTTTATAAAACCTGTTGTTTGAAAGTCACCTGCTGCAGAGTTTTATATGCAAACATGTCTCCATTTCTTTTTCCAGCCATTACAGTTATAAACAACTGCACTTGGATTATTTCTGTCCTGCAGTTCTAGATGTTCTAGATCTTTAGCTTTAGCAAGAACAATCAGCCATGTTTGTAGAGTTCAAACTTTGTGATGAGGTGAGCAAAAAAACAGCAACCTTTTCTACATTACATATTCATGAACTCATTTCATCACTGCACAAACTTATTTGAAATGTTCTTAAACGCTCCACATAATGCAACAAGTTTGACGGTCCTTTGGCACCGACGGCTGTGCTTGATTTTTTATTTTTTTTAATTCTCTTTGCAGTGGTGTCCAAAAAAAACATACCCAAAGAATTCTTCCAGTGAAAACTACTTCTCCAAAAGCACAGCCCACACTTTCTTTCCTCAGGTTGAGAATGCAGAGCCTTTCTTGGCAGGAACAGGGGGAATGGATGGGCAGAGAAAATGAAGGGATGAGGGGTGATAGAGGGTATCCCAGCTGTCTAAGACCCCGGCTCGTCCCAGCACACTGGTTCCCACTAATGACCAGAGGCCCTGAATTCCTCCGGCTCCCCTGGGACAACAGCTGCTGCCATCCCCAGCTTCTCTGCAGGCTTTGAAGGGGGACGTGGCAGCAGTTGAGCTGGCTGCGATACTGCCTAGCAGAGCAGCAACGCAGGGACGGGGACAGACAGGCGTGTTGTGCCAGCAGGGTGGCTAAGCCTGCTGAAACCCTATCCAGCCAATTACTCCCTCCGAATGCCAAGCTGGCTCTCTAATGGAGAAACTGGGGACCGCACGCTGTTAGGTCCTCTTACAGGTTTACAGGTTTTACAGGTAAGCAGTTACACTCCCACTTCAGGTCAGACTTTTCTTTTTTTTTCTGTCTGTCCTGACAAGTTAGGACTAAATGAGGAGAGGAGCTCAGTTTGATTCTCTCCAAATCAATTTGTTTAAAATGACAAATTCCTTTTAGAGCTCTTGTTTCTCTCTGTCTTCCATCTACTCACACATAGCCCCCGGTTAAGCTTACCCTTTAGACTATTTGCAGAGAGAGAAACTGCTAAATATATATATATATATTTTTAAAAAAAGGAGCAAAAATGGCCAGGAGAGAGAGGGTGGATGCCTATGGTTAGACCACCTAATCATTCTGTCCACGTTCGTACTGTTCA
The DNA here is from genome assembly GCA_029814665.1 of Acanthurus lineatus. NCBI lineage: Eukaryota > Metazoa > Chordata > Actinopteri > Acanthuriformes > Acanthuridae > Acanthurus > Acanthurus lineatus. Next base: position 19,906,281 of record JAPZDV010000021.1, on the reverse strand, counting down.
GATAAGCAGCACAGTGCCTCCAGTGAGCCTTCCCTCCATCGGCGGCATACATATACTTTAACACAGCTAATTTGTGCAAGTCTTGCAGCACTTGCACACCATTTAGAGATACACTTCAGATTTCACTAGAGAACCAGTGGACTGTATGGCGGGATGGAGGTCAGAATAAATAGAGCTGCTACAACCCAAGAGAAATAAATTTCAGATGTGTATTGTTTCAGCACCTATTGTTCTCTGTCAGGGCTGTTGAAGTCGCAAACAGCATCACGGTTATTGCAAATGCATCGTAGCAGCTGTGGGTAAATACAGTAAAATGGAAATAGTTTTTGCTGTGTCACAAAATCAACAAAAAAAAAAAGCACACACACATAAGTAAACACTTTCATTTAATGTTAAAGAAAATACTTCAGCTTCTCTTTGGCGTTTTAAACTACAGCATCCAAACCAATGAAATCAGAAAGAAATATGGAATTACAGGCTGAGAAAAATTCATTTTGCTACACGTGACGGCTTCTGGACTGTTCTCGTTCCCTCTGTGTTTACGAAACAATTTGTGAGAGTCGGCTGCACCAACTTTCCTCTAACAATGTGTTATGAGACCGAGAAAAACAAGAGAGAATCAATAGGACTTGTGGTCATGTATAATTTGCAGGGCCAGCACCTGGCTGCCAACAAATATTTTTATTTATTTATTTATCTATTTATTTATTTTTCCTGCACGTTGCATTCAAGGATATTGGACAATTTTGTTGGAGGTAGGTGGCTATTTTCACTAAATCCTGGCTGCGGGTCAGCTGAAATGATTGAATCTCTGTAAGCTCAGTGGGCGCACACGGCGCTGTCCCCATGTAAACAGGAGGACTGAATGTGCTCCCCCCACACTTCTTCTTTGCGTCCTGTGTTTGTATCCGTGCACAAGCTCAGCTGAGAAACACTGACAAACTGCACCTTACTGAAGCCACAGCCAAGCCACACTGGTGGTAAAATAAATCTTTTTAATTGCAGGGAGAGTGCTGTGCAATTCTCAGCATTTTTATTATGTGTACAATCTTCCTCGAACCATGCACTATGTGATTGTGTTTGCGTGTGTGTGTGTGTGTGTGTGTGTGTGTGTGTGTGTTTCAGGTTGGTTGGCAGGCTGTGAGGCTGCCTTGGCTAGTCAGAGAGCTCTTCTCCCTGAACCAGCTGGGCCCTCCTGCCTCCCTCCAAAGCAGTCAGTGCAGACCACATGGTCTCACCCCCACTCTGAAAGGTGCCATTCAGCCTCACGCAGCAAGACACACACATGGGCGAGCGTACTACCAGACACTCACACAGACACACACACACACACACACACACACATTATAACACATGTAGTGTACACCAGAGCCTTAACAGAGAAATATTCAAAGTAAAGACTTCTGGTTTCCACAGAAAACTGAAACTAGAAACTAACAAACTGAGCTAAACTGAACATTAACACCATAACTGATCTAACGGGTCAGGAAACGTACAACAACATGCAAATAATCCAAAGGAAGAATAACAGCAATAAAAATGTGTTAAGATTATAAACCAAACTTCACAAGTGCTGCAATTAAACATCTTGAGTAAATATTTCCATCATTTAAAACACTTGAAATCAAACTCTTAATCTTAAAATTTACTTGATATCTCATAATATGAATTTTATTTTCTTAATGTTGCAGTTTCGTCCCTCTGGATCTGAATTTAATCCATTAGAATAATATGTTTTTATCTCTTTATGTGGTTTCCAACTTTTTGCCCTGTTAATGGAAATTTTTACTTTAGCTAAACTAATGCTCTGAGAATAGTGATTATAAAACCTTCTCATAAAAATGTGGTATTTTGTAAGTAAAACTGACTCCAAAACACAATTTAATTACGTTTGATGTAACAGTATTACATAACATCTAATTAATCCCTAAATAATGACTGATTAAATTTATGGCTTTCTACTGTGCTGGAGATGCTTTCATATGTAAACCACTTTTCCCTTTTTATTTTCTACAAAAAGTAATCATTTTAAAAAAATACAATCAGAAGAAGGCATTGCTAATTCTTAATTCAGTTTTGCATAACTGTAAATGCCATCAGGGAAAAGCTTATTTAGCCGCCGAGTATTCAGAGAATTCAGTTGCAGAGTTCCAACATATTTACCTCACATCTGTTTCTGAGCACAGAAAACGGCCGTGTTGGTACTTTGCATTGTCAACAGTGTTTCTCTGCAGAGCCGATGAACTTTTGAACTCGTGCAGCGTTTGGCAGAGAAAGCATTTGCTCCGAGATGTTTCGTCCCATCAGTCTCTCAGGACAAGGTCGCTGAGGTGGACGGAGACGGAGAGATGAGTTGCAGAGAAAAGGCGGAGAGGAGAAGGAGGAAGAGGAGCGAGATGTTGGGAGGCTCAGGTCACATGGTGGGCACCCAGGACCTCGTGGTGGAGGGGGCGCACTTCCCCTGAGCTACATTTACCCTTTAGCTACAGTCAGGCTAGCAGGCCGAGTGGACAGAGGTAGGTGGGGGGGGCATTGCAGGGGAATGAGAGAGAAAGCGAGACGAGTGAGCTGGAGAGAGAAATGTAGCATTGAATCTTAATGTCAGATCAGAGCCGAGCCGAGCCGAGCCGAGCCGAGCAGCTCTCTCCTGTACAAACACGCATCTGTATCACAGGTAAAATATTGAGATCTTTGATTATTCCCTCTCTCACCTTTCAGTAATGTTGTCCAGATAGAAGGTGAAGCAGCTTGACACGCACACACGAGCGCAGAAAGGATTTTACAGGCACATGGAGGGGGGGTAGCACTGGATTTTGACAGCCTCCTTTGTTTCCTCTGTGCTGTTGCTGTACGTTGCTTCTCTGCTGTTGCAGGTCACATTATTTTCATACTGAGACGTCTGAGTCTGTTTTCAGCTTTTCATGTTGCGTTCGTGGGTTCATGCGATAAGAGCGGAAATAAGCAATTTGCCCCCATCACGTGCAGCAAACAGGGAGGGGGCTCTAATAAGTGTGCTGCTCAGAGGAATCGCAGAAGAAGAATCATTGTCTCACACACACGTTCACACACTTTAATATGTGAGCTGAAGGAATGGAAAAGATGCAGTTAGGTGCAATATGGGAAAATTAAATGTAATCACAATATAAATACTGCTACTCATCCATTATATGTCAAATGTAATAAAAATGTCAAATTAAAGAAAAAAAATTCCAAAAACTGCACTAATACATTTTATTTATAATTAATTTGGAAAACAGACATTTGTAGAACTATAATGATAAAACTGTAATAAAGACATTATTTGTATTAAACCAGATATAAAACAGTATTTCATCACTGCCCTGTCCGGTCCTCGGCTGTGGCATTAACATGGGGGGGTCTGCACTTTGTTTATTTTAATGGAATCAATTTGTACAAATAAAATCCCGTATCACTGTCGTGCAGGGATCTCATTTCTCCAGATAAATAATTCAGATTGTACATGCTGGGAGGCCAAGAATAGATTCCTAAAATAACAGGAGGATGGAGGGATGGAGGGAGGGAGGGAGGATGGGAGGATGGAAGGAAAGAGGGACAACAACTGTCGGAGGGGGGCTGACAGCCAGCGAGTCGGGGACTTAGTCATTTCCTCAGGATCTCAACATTCAGCTTCCTCCTTGACCTGGAATAGAGAGCATCTCTTAATGCCGCCGCTGTGCCGAGCTATCGTTAAACCAACAATGCAGCCCAAACATGTGGCGCTGCTGTCTGATAGGCCCAGATTCAACATGTTCCTCCTGTCATTGGCTGCTGCCCCTGCTGTCAGATTAGTCTTGTTAAACTGAGCTGCCATAGATTAAGACTCACCATCAGATTAAGATGCCAAATCGTCTTGCAAAAGCATCCCTCCCCCCCTCCCCTACCCCCACCCTCCAACGGTGGGAGTAAGATGGCCGCAGCAGTGCTTCAAGGTTTCACTTTAACATTCAGGAATCAATCGTTGCTTCCAATCCGGCGCGTTAGGTCGATGTGTGCCAGCAGTGGAGGCAGGCAGCTGTTGAGGGCTGCACCTTCCCCTCAGGCACATTGTGCTGGCACTGCTCCCTGATTCCCTGATAACATTAATGCCAGGCAGATGTCCCTGAACTACTGCTTTTTTCTTAATATTCAAGTTCAACTCTGCAAGGCCTCTTTGCCCCCCCCACCCCCCCAACCGAATTTCTTCAAAATCTCCTGCGGCTTTTAATAGCAACACAACATTTACCCACAGTATCTTCCACATCAACAACATCTGAGCCGTTCACTTCCCTAATGGTAGGAAAATCAATAGGTAACAAATGGGCTTATTTATATTTCAAGCAATGATGTGCATGTGTGTTTTTTGGTTTTGTGACAAGTTTATTGCTGTAAATGCAAACTGGGGAGGGAGATTTGCAGCACGCTAATGAAAAAAAGAAAACATGCGTGTGGATCTCTATCAGCTCCTGTTGTTCTGCGGTGAATAACACCTGTTTCAGACGGAGATCTGGTCCTTATCAAGACTCTGCTCCACCTCTGTCATTAGTCTAAGTCAAACTCTGCAGCTAATCTGGAATGAAAAGACAGCTTGGCCCCTCAGATCTCACCCAATGACTCCCACCGCTATCAAAGTGCTCTTTGAAGTCCTCGTTCTATAAAACTGGTTCAAGTGTCAGGTCAGAGTCCAAGGTACGGCAGTCAATTCAAGCCTCATTCTTCTTTCTACTTATTCCCCGATGCAACCTCTGCTGCCTTTGTACTCCTTAGCAGAGGTCCCCTTCATGTTTATTGCAAAGAGGCAAATTAAGATATGGCCCCCGTGTTTGGACCTGGCTGCAAGCCTCCGAGAAATCATTTGTCTTGGAATACACTTATTAACTTCTTTGCACAGACAGCCATTCGCCAATCATCCTTGAGAATGCCAGCTCGCCTTATAGATTGATGGGGGGTGTGCCGGGGGAAAAGTCAACAGAGTAAAGAAAGTGAAATAAATAAAGGGAAGGAAAGGGCAAAGCGAGCACACATCCAGGGAGAGGATAAACGTGGTAAAAAAAAATAAAAAAATCCACGTGAGATCTGAAGGAGTGTGAGGAGGATGTAGGGTGAGCTGTAAGGGACAAAACACAAACTCACATCATGAGTTAGCATGAACCGAGGCGAGGCCGGGGCGGGCAACGCATGACCACATCAACATCTGTACTGCAGGCAGGAGTGCTGCAATAATGACTGAGTCAGGACTACACACACACACACACACACACACACACACACTTGCACCAGTACTTATGAATAATGTTAAAACACTCGTTCTTCCTTCACGAACCAAAGCAAAGGTTGCCCCAATCATCTTTTCGGCTGCCGCAGTTTTACAGCCCCAGAATGAACGCTTCTCTCTCCATTACCTCTGCACTCGTTTGAGTGGCAGATGGGTGGAAAGACGGTGGATGGAGAGTGGGCGGGTGGGCAATCATGGGACTGTGCGACGGTGTGTGCGTGCTTGCAGCACTATTTGTCGTCTCAGCAGATGAGATGGGAAAGGCAGGTGAAACGTGGCCGGGCCTTATTTAAAAGCCTCTTTACGGTGCCCACTGAACCAACGTTGGCGTTCCCTAATGGTGCATCACCGGCACGTCACCCCGCGCTTTTCCTCGTCATCCCTGTGTCCTCTGTCCTTGTCTGTTGTCATTGGCCTTAATAGCAGCTTCAGCTCACAGTGCGGGGAAATAAAGGCATAAGAAACATAAATGAAGTTTGTACAGATTAAATATTCTATAGATCTGTGTTTTTTGAAGGCCTGCAGGAGTGTTAATCTCTGTTTAATCCACCGCCTCCGTATCGCTGCTGGAATCATTTGGTTCAGGCGAGTGTCATTTCCAGTCCAATGATAGCATGATGCATTGATTTAAGTGAACGCTGTGGACTGACAGCGAGCAGGACGGAGGGTGAGATGAGAGGCTAATAGAATTAATATGCCGAGATGGTGAGATAGAGGAAATGAGAGGTTACATGGGAGGGACGGACACGGAGATCTGGCTGAGTTACAGGTACCCAATTTGAAAAGAAATCTAAATTTATAGCTGATTGTTTTGTCTCTGGAGCTTTTTGCGGCTGCAGCGGGTTTGCACCTGCAGAGCTCACACTCACTTCCACATGTATCGCTGTCCTCGCGCGTGTGTCTGATGGGAAAAAAATCTGATTTGTGGATTGATTGTAAAATGAAAATATGAGCCTGCATTTTCCTTTTTGTTGGCATATTGCTATATTCAATTTCCCCACACTAAAGTGCGCTACAGACATTTTCAGAGTGAAATGACAGTGTATTGTGTTCTGCAGACAAAAATAACGAGTGACTGCATCGCATATATTTTGATTTCTCTTTCTGGAGCAGCTTTTTTTTCCGTCCATATCCTGAGGTTCCACCTCAAAAGACAGGAAGCTTATTTTCTTCTTTTCCGTCTCCTCCTTTGTCATCACTTATTTGCCCCATTATTCTCCCTCCCATGTTTGCTCCGTTTCCCATTTTTCTCTGTGTCATTTCTGCTCTTTTCATGGCTCAAGTCATGAAAGGTACAAGCCCATTTTCCAATTATAGTCACCACATTAAAAAAAACACATTTCTCTTCGTATTAAACATGAAACACAATCGAGCCTAATAAACACAACAAAGCACAAAGAAGAATGTGATGATACACAACATAAATGTGTGGTGTGGTTATTCTAGTGTAATGTTTCTGCAAGAGCAACAGTGATTTCAGGCTTCTTCCTTGTCAGACTTTGTATACACAAAAGCTCCAAATAGTCTCTGGCCTCTCAGCGAACAAACGGGACATTTTCTTTCCACATGGAGCGCAGGGAGCAAAGGTCGCACAAAATTAGGGCAGAAAATTGAGTGCTGGGCAGAGTCCAGGCAGTGAAGAGAAGAGGAGCAAATCTAAAGTCTAATGTTGGCCTGAAAAACCGAAAAGCCTGAAAAATATCTGCGTTACGTTCTGGTCTCTGTATTAGTGATTATCTCCTGGTTATTAACTTAAAGATTTCAAAAAGCCGCCATGACACTTGACTCACTCAGTGTAACTGAAGCCCAGAACTGGAAGTAAAGCTTGTATCTCTGATGTGTGAGTGTTATATCTGTGTGTGTGTGTGTGTGTGTGTGTGTGTGTGTGTGTGTGTGTCTCCAGTCTGCTTAAATCTCCACCCATCTGCTGGTGGACCTCCACTCCCTGTTCAGAGGCCTGCTGTGCCCCGCCCGATCTGCTGTGCCTGACCTCTCTGTGTGTTTGTGTGGGTGTTAGTGCGTGTGTGTGTGTGTGTGTGTGTGTGTGTGTGTGTGTGTGTGTGTGTGTGTGTGTGTGTGTGTACGGTGGGGCTGCTTGATGAGCCCGGTTCCTTATGAAGTGGTGTCATTAAAGCAGAGAGAAGGAGCAAACTGGTGATTGCAGTGATTTGACAGAGGTTGCACAGAGTCTGTCTTCCAATCAGAGCCCTCGCTTGGCCTCCTCCAACTCCACTGCAATCACAGAGCACCAAATCCTCAGAGGACACAAACACACACACACACACACGCACACAAACACACACACGCACGCACACACACACACACGCACACACACATGCACACACATCAGCTCAGCTGCCTGAGGTATGGACCTGTCATTGCCATTAGCTGCTTCCACTTACAATACACACATACATAACACAAGCAAAATGTCATCTTCTAAAAATAAAGTTAAATAATTATTATCAGTTATATTTGCTTAGTTAAGATTAACTGCAGGAATGATTTTGATTAAGCTCATTATTTGAGCATTTGTTGAACTCAGAATTCTAAATCTGCAGAAATCTCTTATTTACAAAAGTCAGGTTAAACCGGGTTTGTTAAGGATCAATAAAAGGAACTTACAGCAGAATAAAGAGGAAGCTGCTCTCTTCTTAATCTACTGTACACTATTTGTTTAAGTGAGAGGAAATAAAATGGCCAATAAAACGAAATATTTACAAAAACAGTCTCAACAATAAGGCGACCCTTAAAAAAAAAGTTGAGCTCTATTATCCGTCTCCTTGCCACGTACTATTTACATCCTAAGTGGGTTAGCAAAGCAAGCCTCTTTGCTAATCTAGCCGCTAGTCCGCAGTGTGAATGGAGGACTCTATGAAGTGTGTAATAGCACTGTGAGATAGCTGCTTGCATTCACAAAGCCCTGAGAGGCAGGTACCTGGAAAATGAGCAGTAAAATGTGACTGTAACAGTTAGAAATTTAGCATGCAGTTCATTTTTATTAAAACTGTGTCAACACGATTACTTTGGCATTGAACATGCTTTAATATTAACTGTGCAAAATATTCAATAATTATTAAAAAGCACATTTGAGGCCAGTGATAGCTGTTGTATCCAACAAACCTCTCTTAACTGATATCAGAAGTGAAGTGGTAATTAAAAACCGTGGACGTTCAGTGTGTCACAGCATCGACACCGTAATGATTTTTACTCTTTATGTTGTTTTTATGTCTCGAAAAATGAAAATGCATCAAAGAAACACGTTTATCTGGTAGAGAACTTATTGTCACAGCGAACTAGTGAACATTATGTTTGGATGTGTTCAAAGATGTTCAGAGAAAAGGGCGAGAGAACCGAGGGGGGGGGACAAAAAAAACAGAGAGCGATATAAAGGGAGAATACATTATAAAGTGCAAAGAATCGAGCTCTAAATTGATCCGCAGTCTTTCTGTCCCCAAAGAGGTTGAGGTGCTCTAATGAGAATGGCAGAGCAGATGCATACGGGGGCCGTCTCCTCCCCATCTCCATCGCTCTCTGAAAGAAGACAAGTTTGTTTCTCAAGGTGATTGTTGCAGTGATAAGGGAGAGGGTGTTATTAAGGGTGACAGCGGAGGGGCTGAGAGGCAGTGGCTGACTGGATAACCTTGTCCCCATCCCCGCCTCGCTTCCTTCTGCATGAGCATCCCCACCACCGGCCAGCCCTGCCTGCCTGCTCGTCTGAACACAATCTGCTGGCTGGAATTACCTCCCGGCCCCAGGAAAACTAAACATGATTTCTGACCTTTCCTTTCTGTGTTCAACAGTAACCTTTACTGATCCGCCTACGCAACGAGAGCATTGCGAACGAACGAACCAGGGATGGAGTGGAAGGGATGTGTGTGTGTGTGTTTTTTGTTTAAATAAAAAAAGGGGGAGCGGGGATGAATGTGTGTTTAGCTGAATTTATGTATGTATGCACATCATAAAGGCGGGTAAAGGGGGGGGAGCTGTGATAGCGGCAACACTTGTACAATATCATGCAATCATACACAACAGCTCTGCAATAAAAGCAACAGTCCACATTTTGAACGTCCGAGTTTGTGATGCAACATTTGAAGGTGTTTCCCTTGTTTGGCTGCACATTTTTAGCAGCTGCTGCTTTCATGTGTGCATCTGCTGACTGAGTTTACCACAGAAGTTACGGTAAAACTGTATTTAAGATACAAGACACTGCAGAAATACTGTTCAACTAGCTAAATTCATCACATCATCACTCTTCTTCTTCTTCTTGTTCTGTGTCATGTCAGCAAGTCTGGCATTGGCATTATCATTAGTAGTTTGTTAGATAAGGCTAATTGATCTCCACCTACACAGTGTATTAGCGAATTGTTGTGATCTGCTTCTTCCACTGACTCTGCATAACTCCGACAGCCTCAGCACAATCTGACCCTCAGGAGCAAAGCACATCCCCACAGAAACGACTTCATCATCCGTTTCTCCTCCGTTATTCTGTTGTTCTACCGCTTTCTCACCCCCCCACCATCCTTGTCTGTCTTCTGAAAAAAACCTGAGTTCACCCCACACCTCCAGCCTGTGCTGATGTGAGGGTAAATTTAAAGCTTACGGGCAGAGTGACCTGAACATCCCGGGCCGGCTCGGAGGAGTTAGCTGCCTGAACTCGGTGCGAGCCGCGGCCGCTGCATCACTGTTGTTTGTGTAAGAGCACCAGAGGGGATTTGGACGAGGAGTTTGAGCTCTGAATGTGTGACCCTCAGCTGGCCTTACCATTGGATTAGCTCACCCTTATCCCCGCAACCTCTGAACATGCCCCCCCCCCCACCACTACTATTTCAAGATCTCTCCATTTATGCCCAGCCAAGCACATTGTGACCAGTAATCTATAGTTTTTCTTTCCCTCCAAAGGGAGAAGATATTTTGTTCAGCTTTTCGCTTCGCCCCTGCCGCCCCTCCCTCGCCGCTGGTTTATCCACACTTTTTCTCTGTTTATTTTGCTCTCACTCTCTCCAACATTCAGCCTTCGGTACAAATTCCCTTCTTTCACCTCTCTACTCTCTACATCTGTCTTTTCATCCCTCATTCCTCTTCCTCTAACTATCCCTCTCTCCTTCATTTCTCTTTTCTAAAGGGGATCAGTGGAGCTTAGAGGCCTTCCTGCTTGGTTCATTACTGAGCTGCTCTGACATGGGGAGCCTGTCTCTCTAGTAAGGAAAGGAGAACACCACTGATGTTTAATACATGGACCACTCTGTTTTCTTTAACGCCAGATAAATTCATCATCAAAAACTGAGCGCAGAACAGCAACAGAGCATGTAAACCTGCTCTCTCAATCTAGATTCACGATCTCTCTTTTCTTTCCTTTTCTTTTTTGTCCTCACTCTCCATTTAACTTATTGCCTCTCGCTCCGGTTCTCTCTCTCTCTCTCTCTTTGTTCCGTCACATCTCAGTGAACTGGAGCAAACCTTTTCATTGTCCTTCAGTCGGAGTAAACACACAAACACAATGCTGCGTCGCCCGCAACATGAAACACAGCTCATGAAAAGAAAATTGACCCGTTCCATCCAGCATATGTATACACTGTGTGTGTGTGTGAGTGTGTGTGTGTGTAAATATGAAACCTGTAACGTGTCTCTGTGTGTTCACACGTTCCTATTATCATGTACATCCAACTTCCCACTGTGTGTGTGTGCGTACATGTGTGTGTGCGTACGTGTGTGTGTGTGTTTGCCTGTTTGTCCGCTCTGCGTGTGTGTGCACATACGTGTGCGTGTGTGCGTACATGTGTGTGTGTGTGTGTGTGTGTGTGTGTGTGAGCCGTACGAGCGTGCGTGTGTGTGTGTTTGCCTGTTTGTCCGCTCTGCGTGGGTGTGTGCGTGGGCGGCAGGCCTGCCTCGATAATGCCAGAGCCTGTTTCTAATCCAGGCCTCCTCAGTGGGCTGCAGCTCTCGCTGTGCCAGGCGGGCCTGCTGCAGCACCAGCAGAGCCCAGCTGACAGCGAGCCTGCTCCTCCTCTCGCTCGCTCGCTCGCTCTCCGGATGATTTCTGAGCTCCAAACTTCAACAATGGGTTAAGCTGGGAGACGTGAATAAAAAAAAAAACCAGGGAGAGGCGAAAAAATGCAGAGCAGAAAAAAAACAAGCCCGAGAGCATGGCCGCTCTTTTAAAATCATCTTTCCCAAAAAAAAAAAAAGGATGATATAAAAGAAAATCTAATGAAATGACAGCCGGCAAAAAAAGGAAACAAGACGGGGCAGACAGTAATGGTGCAGTGCTGAGGGGGGAGCCGCTGGTGAAGGGTTTAAGATGAAATCAAAGTGGTTAAAGCTGATTTATCCTGTGTAAGGACGCCAAGCCCTCTAAGGAGGCGCTGAACAGCCCTTCAAAAATGAAATATCAGCAGCAGTCAGTGCCAGTCATCAGTGCCATGTGTGATGGAAAATCAATCTATTTTATATCAGAGACCTGAGAGAAGAAAACGAGCGAGACAGGTCCCCGCTGCCTCGCCGCCGCCGCCGCCGCACCGCTTTAAACGTCTCCCCAACAGACACATCCCGGGACGATGTGCGTCATCGGTGACGGAGACATTCACGGTGCTGGTGGCTCAATGTGTAACGGCTGCTGTTCTGCAAGATTAGGTAGGTGATTGGCCATTAATATTCATTTCACAGTTTGTCTTTGTTAGGCGGCAGCAGGGGAGTGTTTGGATGGATTTACTCTACCATATATTTTCACTTTAATTTTTACAGGCGAGCTGGTTTACTCATATGCCCTTTAGTGGAGCTGCCTGGTGACCACGTCCACTTTGTACCGCTTTGTTCGATAAGATAAGGTGGAAGCTGTAAGAATCTCCAATGGAAAACTGCTGTTTTGATCAAATGTCAAGGAGTTTTTAAATATTTAGTGAAATTAGCTAGAAGATTACACTCTACTGTCTTATTGTTTGAAGACTGTAAGCCGGCGGTTTTAAATTTTGACTGAAACATTAACTAGGGAAAGTACACCGATCCGGTCTGGACCCGTCTGGTCTTAATAACAGCAGAGACTTGCTCCTGGAGGAGCTCAGGTCCAGCAGGCATAAAACCACAGTAACAGGTTTTTCCCTAATGGACAGCCAACCTAGCGCAAGTGATCTGAACAGTCCTCCTCATAATGAGATTAAAGGACTAATTAGTATGACTGTGTGTTATAGTGTGACTGTGCGCACCGAGGAATATACGGCCCCTATCGGACTAGCGGTGTGGCCCCTGAGAGAGCAGGCCAGACCGGGTCTATCCCTGGTGTCCCTTCCTCCACTGCACTAAGAGGCTAATTAATATTTTTTGCATTTACTCTTCCAGCTCCTTTACATCACGCTGAGCTACAATCCTGAAGTTATTGATCCAGATTCTGGCAACAGCAGGCAAAGAAGGATCAAAATAACAAAAAAAAAACAAAAACCTCGGCAATTTTGACCATGAGAAATAAGAAGAGCAACAATTGTATGACCCTGAAATTGCAGAGAGCACAAAGACGTCCTCTTCAATCTTTTATGACCGAAAAGAAAGTGATGCTTGTAAAAGCAGGTAATGGACGAGCGTCGGCAGCACCGTGCATCAGCCAGCCAGAGACAGAACCAGATGTGGTGAAATCAGAATGATCTTTGCCAAAAATGATCACAAAAGAAATAAAACCGACAAAACAAGAAGCAGGACGACGATACAAGATTTAAAAAATGAAATTAAGATCCATTAACCTTCACTCACTCCCTCTCTGCCCCTTTCGCTTCGGCCTCCTCACCGTTAAAGTCACGCTTGTGTTTGATTGCCCCTGCGGCGCCACTCTGACCTGTTCATTTAAGATGATGTGCAACTCTCAGGTCTGTTCCAGCACTCATTTACTCCTCAGTGGGGTCCCCGAGGCTGGCCAGTAAGAGGACCCCATACTGACCAAAGCGCCCTGGGAGCTCTAAAACCGGCCACTCAGAGCGAGTAAAGAGACAGCTGAGTGTCATTGTTAATGTGGACACACAGCACCACAATGGCAAAATCAATGGAGCTATAGGGGACATCAATCTTGACAACACAAGACCCTTTTGCTTGTCTCACCACTCCTCTAAAGCTCCGAATGAATGGATAAGAGGATGGAGAAGAAAGAAAGGAAGACAGAAAGAAACGAAGAAAGAACAAGGAGAAACGATGATCTTTATTGGCCTTTTTCTCGTCCGTCTCCAGAGGTTGTGCTGTCCTTTGAAGGCTGTGTGCCTCTGACAGTCGGCCAAAGTGGCCAGCCATCCTGATTCACCCGAAACAGGCAGAGGTTTTTAGGTAAAGCCTCAGAAGTGCAGCACAGCAGCTGTATGCGGTTGGCATCGTGCTTGCATTTCCTCTCCCTGCCCGTTATTTTTATTTTTTTTACTTCCAGCTCTCTCTCTCTCTTCTTTCACCAGTTTGAGAAAAGCAAAAAAACAGCATTCCTCCTTTAAACAACGACAACAACAACAAAAAAAAAGCACTTGGCTTTGTTACAGGGTGACACATGCTCACGGAAAAAATAACAGCAAGGTTCATTATCTCTGCCACTGACTTGAAGGATGCCTCCTCATCCCATTAACATATATGCAGATAGGCAGCGAGTAAATGAAAGCCTCCAAAAACGGGAGAGATCAAAGACGACAGAATTAAGGCCAAGTAATGAGGATCTTGGCAAGAGCCCTGCAAATTTATTGATTGTTTGGCAAGCTGTATGTGCTCCTGCTCCATTTTCCTCTCGCTCTATACCATTTACTCCTGTGATTCAGATGCACCCAGACCAAACAGAGCGGGCTCTCACATGTGGCCCACTTTGCATGAGCGTGGCTTCCAGTATCCGGCCTGATCACTTTATAATATACAGCGTAATGATAATGTACTTGGCACGAGAAGCAATAACGGCTGCAGGGAAGCCCATCACAGCCATGCAAACTTTCAATAACACAGACTCTTTAATCAATTACAGTAAAGGGCACACACAGGATGAGACAATGGAAGATTAATTTCAAAACCCGGAGGATTTGAACCAGAAACAAAAACAAAAGCTGCAATCTGTGAGAGGTGAGATTACGGCCTCTTCTCCTAAAATTTGCAGCAAACTGAAGAGTTTAGTTCAGGTAATTTCGTAAAACTTTGTTTGTGAGGATCAGACCGCTGACATTATGTATGTAGGTGCAGCTACATGAGAACAAAAGGAACTGGGATGAGATAAAGAAAAGAGTGTTGGCTGAAGAAATATTGCATTAAGAGCAGCGGACCAGATGAGATCAGAGGGAAAGAATGAAAAGAATTAGCTTAGATAAGGCAGATGAAAAGAGGACATGAATAAATGATGAAGAAAAGAAGACAACTACCTCCGCGGCTCTCGCTGTCAGCCGGTTTCACCTGGATGGGGCGAGTCATCTGGAGGAGAGAGAAGAAGAGAGAGCAACAGAGAGGTTAGCGCTGGCGACTCGGGCTGTCGTTGCTACAACAAGCGGCCACAAACCAGAGGTGTCGACACCCTTTCTCCCATGCTAATAGCTGCTCTGCGATACTGATCAAAGCGCCCGGGCTGCATGACTTGACACTGTAGTGTTTCTGCCACAAATTCAGTGTGAACAAAACAACCCAGCTCTGTTTTACACATTAAATACTTTGTGTGTGTGAGAGAAAGAGAGAGAGAGCATATCTGTATGTCCAGTTGTGTTTGTGGTATTTCGTGGCAGGTGCATCGAGAGGCTGCAAGGCTGCATATGTGTGTCTGAGTGATAGAGGCTGAGGCAGTCCTAATAAAAGTGAATCCAGCCACAGGAGGAGAGAGATCAATGCAGGCCTATTGATCCAGGCCCTTGGGCTGTGGAGAGTGTCTGGCTGGGAAGGATTCTCTGGTTAGGAGGCTCACTCTAATCCACTGGACCCTGATAAGAATGGCATTGCCTGGATTAGATGCCTCTGTCATCACAGTCTTTGTGTCACGCTCTCCTCCTTCCCCAATTTTACCTCCTTTTTTCATTATTGTTGTTCGAGCTGAACAGTTTCACCAGAGTTGCAGCGCGATTTGTTTGGAGGGAAAAGTTTGGAAGATGTTGCTGGGATTTACAATATGTTAGTTTCAGCTGCAGCTACGTTCACGTGGTCGAAGCTTTGCCTCCAAGTCACACGTTAGCACATATACTGTTCATACACCCACGTGTAATATGTATATGCCGAGCATAAAGCTAACAAGATCATTTATTTGCACAGATCTGATGCCAGTGCCCCTCCTTCCAGGATTCAGTCCAAAAATATAGATTTAACAATGAAAACACACACACACACACACACTTAAATAAAAAAGGGGCCAAAAGTGGTACAAATTTATAACGAGATTACTGGAACATGAAAGCAACCTCTCACCACACTCAGCCATTTACAGTAAACCATTTGTAGCTGCTATTTAAGCACCTTTTTATTGCCAGAAACTATTTGCCGTTGCCGAGCATCCCTGTCAGACCCCCGAACGCCATCCAGCAGTGATATTTTCATACTACAGTACATATGTACATTTCATCCCATTACCTTGTCATGCATCTTTCTTTTTTTCTGTTCGATTCCAGAGCGAGGCTGGAAAGGTCAGATTTAAAGACAGGGCAGTCCAATAAAAGCATGACATGTTCAAGGAGAAACACCATAATGGGATTTTAAAATGTCTTAATAACATGCTGATATATGGGGGAGAGGTCCAGGCCCGATTCATTAAGTGCTAAACGTATCCATTTTCACCTTGAGGAGCTGAGTAACCTTCCCTCACTGAAATTATTCCATAAATTTAGCCATCGTAAATAATAACTAGCACAGGCTAAGTCTTTGTAGGAAAAACAGGGAGGATGTTATGCTTGTGAAGGTTGAGGTTTTTTAGCTCTTTGTTTCTTGGCTCGCTCCCCATCCTTCTCCCTCCCCATCTTCCTCCAAGTGCATTCTTTTCCTTGTACAACACAAGCAAAGTAACCCTACAGTATGCTAATGCCAAGCCACAGGGCGCACTGCTCCACAGCATGTACGGATAGATTACAGGATCAACTGCGACACTATCGCACACGTGTTTCAAAGCAACCTCCGAGACAGAAACACCTCCAACCGGGGGAAAAAAACATCCGCGAGACAAATTCGCAGATAACTTTACAACCCTCCGCTCTTTCGCAACAACACAGGAAATCTTTGAATTTGTCTTTGACATGTCAAACGGACAAAAGATGCTTCCACCCTGCCAGTTGATTTTCGCTCAAAAGCACGATGGAGGGGCCAAATCCGCGGCTGTGGCTCCTCCACCGTGCTATGATCTCAGCCGTCTCTGCAGGGCGCCTGTGTGTGTGTGTGTGCGTGTGTGTGTGTGTGTGGGAGGCAGCTCTCTCTACAGCTAGTTACTGTTCAGCCTCCAACATGCCAGCTTAATGGTCTATTTATTTGCCCAAGAGCAATGCATTATGGTCCTGAACAGTCACTACTGATTGGATCTCAGTTTGTTCCATTTCCCTTGAACACATATGAGGAAAATTGTGTAATTCCAGCAGAAAATTAAGTGTACACTGCAAAACACATTTGTACTGTATGCACGCTCGCACACGCACGGACGTGGCGAGTTTAAGTAAAATGTTTTAAGTGCTGCTGTTGCCAAGGCAACCATTCATTAACTCCAGATACTGTAGAGCGTGTTTTCACTATGTTGTGTTTTTTTTGTGGGCTGGAACCAGAACCTCTCAAACACATCCACAATAAACAGAGAGAAACAGTCCGTGCTGCTGCATGAACACACACACAACAACAGGTTTTAATTGTGATGTTTTTTCTGTTTTGCTGTTTATTCTGTTAATGGTGAAGGTGATGGATCAGATGTGACAAAAAGAACCAGAAGAAGAAAAGGTTAGAGACTGCAGAAAGATGACAAAAGATGGTGGGAGAAGGTATGGCACATACAGAAAGAGAAAGAGAGGAAACTGTGTGACTGTATTATTAGGTTGCTTCAGTGCTGCGTGGTGTTTCTGCTGCTTCGACTCCACCCGCTTCCCTTTTAACTTCCACACACACTGAAAAAAAGCAGCACAGGTGCTCTGTGCAAACACTGGAGAAACAAATGAAGCACCTCCCTGATGACACCCCCGCGAAAATGTACTGTCTGCTTTTGTTGAGACATCAATTATAAATTAACCAAATGGCCAAATGATGACAATGTGTTTTAAAACCTGAACAGAAGCCCGGAGCGAAACACGGCTCTCCAGATATTCTGTTTGTTTGCCTTTTTTATTTACCTGAGGATGTGTGTGTGTGTGTGTGTGTGTGTGTGTGTGTGTGTGTGTGAGACTCGAGTACGCTCACGTATCAAACAAGGGTTTCTAAACCAGGCATGACAATCCTGGATAATGAAAAATGCATTTTGCAAAATAAAAAAAATACTTGGGATGGTCTCAATTCAAATCTGATATTCAGTGAAGCACAAATAATTTGTCTCCCACAAATATTTGTTCTTTTTCAATTTGTTCAGCATTATTTGAATTTGACAACCCACGAGGAAAACATGGCTGCTGTTCACTGAAAAGCACTTTCTTAAAAAAAAACACTGTCTTGTGCTTGTTTTCACCCAACAAATAACATTTAAATCAAACCCTGTCAGGCACTTCTAGTAGATTATTTTGTTGAATGTGTTTTTTTTATGAAAACACACTTGAGATCTGCAGAGGAAACAAAAAATGCACATGAAAATCAAAAACACCCCACGAATATGAAAAACAGTGAGCCATATTTTGTGCTGCAGTGACGAACAGTCATGTGACCAGCCGGCGCTGGCTCATGTTTGCATGTGAAGAGAAGCTGTAGATTTGAACTGGATCAGCAGGACTGAACGTGGGAGACACCTTTCACCTCGCATTTGTACACATGCAACGAACAAACACGCCGCTGTGATGACTAACAACAACTTAGCGGCTTCGCAACCTCTGAGTGAGTCACTGCTCTTCATCTTCCTCTTCTAGTAGAAAAGACAGTTTTTGTTTTTCACGTAAAGGCTCTGGACTCTTTTTTCTCTTCTTCACTCTCAGGGCTTTGACAAATCTTCTGTTCCATCGGCTTTAATGAAGCCGTCTCATTTAGCCAGCTGAGCTCGTGGCACTGCTTTCATATGGGGGGTGAAAGAGAAGCCCCCAAACGTACAGTACATGATGTGGCGTAATAGGTCTGATATATACACACTGCCTGTTAGTTTGCTGTTTTGTAAGACAGTCACCGAGATCCACGGCCTGCTATCTTTGAGACGAAACTAGCTAATGAGCGAGCACGAATGACCGGTTTAATTCCAGCACACGAGCAACACACAGATCTGCGTCTCCTCTGACCTCGGTGGTAGTTTGGCAGAAGTTTGGCCTGCCTGCGAGGCAAATGTCCTCCTACTGAAACTATTATTAGCGGGGGAAAAAAAGGGACTGGAGTCCTTGGGCTCAGGCCACAAAAGACATTCCACTGTCTGATTTCAAATTACACAGAGCAAGTCAAGGAAGTGTAGTGAGAACTTGGCCTGTTAGTAGTGTGGAGGATTTAGGGTCTACTGTTGGCACTAACAGTAATGAGTTCATGACTAGTAGAGTTTAGCCGGATTGAGCAGTACAGAGTCCCAGACTCCACACTGCTGACACCCCAGAGAGAGCCAGTAGCAAGACAATAATACTGCTTTGGAAAGAGTTTCAAAGACCTGGTGTATTTCCAAGCCTCAAACTTTGCTAGTCTTTAACTTTTATTCAAAAAGAGGAACCTTCATTACGGAGGCATGCAGCATGCAGACGCAGGACTGCTGCAGTAAATCCTGTCCTGTTTTTGCACAGACTCGTCTCTCAGTAGTAAAGTCTTTTTACAACAGTTATGCAAAAGCACTTACTTACAGTGCTTGCAATAAAATAACGCTAATAGCCGTACAATATATGTGATGTCTTCTGGCTTTCACTCAGGTTTAATATAGAGTAATGTTTGTCCTGGGATCATTAATACATATTAGAGGGCCATCAAAGCTCATGTTGCTGCTCTGCTCAGGAACGGGAGCATAAACAGTCCCCCTCTGACTGGGCCGTCTCTGCTGATATAATTAATATTTCCAATTATTGATCTGAGGCAGTGCTGAGTGGTGGCTGTCCAGGGGCCTCCAGCTCCAGCTAATAAATCTGTACTGTATACAGTAACAGGGAGGCGGAGAGAGCGGAGCGAAGAGAGAGAGAGAGCTCTGGTGTAATGACTTATGGTTAACTGGATATAACTGGATATGCAAAGACATCTCACCGTTTTTACATGAAAATGTGATGGCATTATAATGCAGATTTCCTGTAGACGACACGACAAGAATGCACACTTTCGCTCAGCTAATGTGGCTTCAGAGTCTTTGAAATAAATGTGTACCAGAGGTTTATTTTAATGGCACTTTTATTCATCACCATGAAACTAAAATATAAATGTCCTCTTCTCATGTGGCATGTTATATGTTGGGTACTTTAGCAAGACAGGAGTTTGTATTCTTTTTCTATTGATTATCTGTCATTTGATATACAAGTAAATTACAAAAACATCACAAAATGCCAGAACCTAAGTTTATTTAAACTGATAATTCAACCCAGTGATGTTTTTTGCAGCTAATCGTCATATTTGATAAACTGGTAATCAAATCATTAAATGTCTGGCCCTGATCGATCGATCAACAAATAATTTCAGAATAAATCCCAACAAAAGCTTTAAAACTACTGATAATAGAGAAGTTGGCAGTACCGCATGCATCCAGCAGTAAAAGTTTAGCACACGTTGGGTGAGATGTCCATGCAAACGTGGGTTTTCTGAAATAGCTGCTATACTCAAATGTTTCTATAGGTATGATGGTTATCTGCATGCACACGTCTGATGTAAGTATGACCGCTTATGTGCTCATGCTGCAGCTGCCCCGTCCTGCATGAATATACGGAGTCTATATGAGCATGTTCGTATACAGCGTGTGCCTGAATACATACGAGAAAATGTTTACACAAGTGAGTTATAATTCACCCATATGTGGAAATGTGCTGGCGGCAGCAGTGTGCTGGTCCTGATAAGAGGCATCAGTGGGTGCTGGGGAGATGGCAGCCACTATAAGCTTTGGGATTCCTATCAGAACCAACAGGATTTAGAGCTTGAGGCGCTGACACGGACGGAGAGACACCTGCAGACCTCAGCGAGTCCATATCACGTTTGTACATGTGAAGTTCTGCATCCATTTTAAACAGAACCCAAACACAAACCTGCATTCTGTAAAAACTCAGTTTTGTCATTCAAACACAAAAAGGCACGATTCTGCTTAAAAAGCACGACTTGTTTTTTTTTTGCTTCGTGGGTATTTTGTGCGAATAAATGTTAATTTTTTTAAAAGGTTGAATAGCTCCTTTTGGATCAAAACTGTTGATATCCATCTGTTACTCTGAATGGGTCTTGTAATACATGAATTAGCAATGAGGCCACAGCTAACTCACAAACATGTGCAATCTGTTGTACCATTATTACTAGCACCACTACTACATCTCTGATAAAGACCATTAGACCTTCTGTTGTCTGATGCCATCCAAGTTCCTGTTTATCTCTTCCCCCAAAACACTAACTGCCTCCCAGAAACAGCCTGAAGTTCATCTACCGAACGCTTTCCAAAAGGCTTTCCAGCCCTCTCTATTATCATAGCTTCGGCAGCTGAAGTGGCTGGCCAGCTGTCTGACTGCTCCAGCCCTCATTACGCAGACAGCAGAACTCAGCTCTCATCAAGATTTCATGAAGGTGAATGTCACACATCAAAACCACCTCATCTGTGGCGCCCCATGACTCAGCAGACCGAGCCGCGTGGCGTGAGCTGATGTTGCTTCTCAAAGTCTTTATTGCTTCTGTATAGAGTCTGATTATATCAAAATACCGTATCAAAATCTCACCCTTCAGCTCTGGTTTAGCTCACCGCCGGCCCAACCCTTCGCACAGACACCCAATCTCGCCCTCACGCCCACTTGTCCGTCTGCTTGATTATGTCTTCCTGTCTTGTGGAGTATAAGCTCTCCACCAGCTCTTGTATAAGAGACTCTGAGTCGAACAAAACTTGTGCGGTGGACGAGTGCATGTGGGTGACAGAAACAGTGTGCAATCATGAGGGGGAGTAGATAGGGGGATTGAGCTAATGCTTAAATCCTGTCCTACTGAGCCTGTAGCGGGGCGTCCAAGAGATAAAGAGAAACAGAGGGAGAACGCGGTAAGAGATTGGGAAAGATGGAGATGGGAGGAGGAGAAGGATCACAGGGAAGTGACAGAAAAAAAGGAAAAACTAATGAAAAGATGCTCGAGAAGATGTAGCGATTGAGAGAGAGGAGAGTGGGTGGGGATTTATTAATAAGAGAAATGAGAAACAAAACAAAGACAGAAAGAAAAAAAAACACATCCCTCTTTTTCTATCTCTCCCACCTCTTCTTCTCCTCCACTTCCTGACTTATGAGCTACACTTTGGTTATCAGGGGAAGGGCATCACTCCCAGACATCTTTGGCACGGCTGCTTTTCAAGCCCAGAGAGCTATTGACATGGCGTGTTACTGTAATGCGTGAAGCAGTGGGAGACTCATTGTAAATCTGTGTCAACAAATGCTGGAGCAGCAGCAAGCTCAATCTCTCTCTCTCTCTCTCTCTCTCTCTCGCTCCTTCTTTCTCTCTGTGTCTGCCTCGCTTTGCCTCTCTCTTGCATTTACCGACCTATCTAATGAATCTTATCTGCACAGCACACTGGAGGCTTAAGCTTTTGGTGGGCTCACATCTCTCCCACACACACAGACGCTCTCCCTCTCTCTCCTTCTTATTCTGCTCGCTGTTTGATGTCGTTTACGCTCTTCAGTTCATTTTGAGGAACTGTCCTTAGAAAGATAAGATCATGACGACAGACCCAACCCGGTGGCTTCAGAAGGGCAACATCACGCCAATCCCAGCGTTCGCCGCAGCGAGGGTCTGGAGTGAGCAGGAAGTGGCGAAATGGCGGAGGATGTGTTCCGTGACAGAATTACAGATCTGGAGTTGTGTGAGGCTTTAATGCTTAAAGGTGCCCTTATGCACTGAAGCCATGTTCCCTATCAGGCTGCTGCCTTGATATTTGCTTTGAAGATTATGTCCTGCCTGACCGTCAGCGAGCTACGGGAATGATGTACAACAGCGTGTGCGTGTGCATGCAAGCACGCCGTCGCATGCACACTTGGGGGCTGCATGTGACCTGAAATTCACGCTTTAATTCCAACATTGACCTCAGTGAGAATTAATGAAACAGTATCTTTTTAAATAAAACAGGTCACAGGTTTCTTCATCCCTGCATGCTGAGCGTTAAACAGGAAGTGAGGCTTTTTTTGCTAAAATACAGAATAAATGTAAAAACAGGCCATAAAATGAGAAAAAATCTTAGAAAATGAAAAAATCATGTATGGATTCTGTTGTCTCATCCCATCTGTGAGATATTTGGGTATTTTCCCAAATGTTTGTGTCCCAGACAAGGTGTGTGGGTTTCCATCACTCTCAGCTGTGCACAGCTTCATGTTGTATGACATAAACGTGTTCAGCTGATGAGACTTCTCGCCTGTTTCCTCTCAAAGTCTGAGTTTTTCTCAGACATACTTACATTTAGCTTTGCTTTATTTTGCATCATGCCTGCTGAAGCTAATACACCCCCATGCTAATGATACAGCGTCTCTTCCTTCTGTTCCAGCTCCTTCTGAACTGCAGGCCTCAGTTGGGTCCAACTGGGCACAAGTGGTTAACAAAACTGCTTAAAACTGCTGATTTGCCTCCCCCAGTTTAGATAAATCCAACAGAAATTACAGATGAACAGTGATTAGTTGTTTGTACTCAGGATTAGATGAGATTTATCAATAAACAGTATGTTGCAGCTGAAACTTGCATGTAGAATAAATTGAAAAAACATACCAGCATGGCTTAAATTAAGTCATGAGAGATACAGAGTGCCAGTTTCTGTACATTTCTCTCCCTATTGCACAACTCTACATGCAACAGCACAGTCATGCAGGCTTATAGATGGAGCTGCATGTTTCCTCCACCCTCTGTGTTGAGCCCAAAATGCTCCTGCTGCTGTCACAGCAACTCCAGGATTGTGACAGATTACGGCCTGCTGCCCCGACCAATAGGAGCCAAGAAGTGTTGCCTGTCCACTGACTCATAATTCTTGGCGTACCTATGCCGAGTTGACGTTTCTTTAATGGTCCCCAGACCTCCAGTAGGCATCCTTGTCCTGAACACTATGATTGCCTATTAGCAATTCACCAGCACTTGCACTTTTCTACCCCTCCACTCTCTGTGCCGCCCCTCCTCGGAGGGGAGAGGACGATGAGGAGAAGAAGCCAGAGGAAGGATAGAGATAGATGGAAGGAGGGAGGGAGATAGGGACCCAGCCAAGCATGTTGGCTTTGAATTGAGGAGAAGTATGAGGAGTGCCAGGAGGAGAGAGACGGACCAAAAATGAGACAGGACGACAAAAAGACTCTGTCAGAAATGCAGGCAGAGAAACAGCTCTTTCCTCACGCCACTTCATGGTTAGAATGATAGTCAAAGGTTTCATCTGGTTACTCTTTTTCTCCTTTCCTCCTGCACATATGCTTACTCCCACCCCCCCCCAAAAAATCCTGCTGTCTTCTCTGATTCACCACTGGAGGATTTTTCCATTCAGTCTCATTAAGCAGCTACATCTGCCATCGCCGCAGATCAGTATGACATTCTGGTTGTTAATGATAGAATGATTGACAATTTGTTATCTTACAGGATCATTATCAAGTTGGTGAAATCTGGACTCTGCACCCTTGCCTTGTGTGTGTGTGTGTGTGTGTGTGTGTGTGTGTGTGTGTGTGTATGTGTGTCCGTGTCCATCAAAGGGGGGATTGCAAGAAGGAGCCAGAGCTCACAGGATCGACACAGGGCCAGCCGGCTCTGTCCATCTGCTCCAAGCTTCATTCCCAGCATATCAATACCCCACGTCTTTTACACACAAACGCACACACACACACTCAGAAACACACACACACACGCTCAGTAACACACATATGCACACAGTGTTCTGTCACCTGTGACTTCTGCTGGTTCCATCACTCTCCCGTCACTCCAACCCTCGGCTGGAAAGCCTGCTTATGTTTCATCCTGACACTTAGAGAAAATCCCTGCTTGTCTGCAAACGCGTTCAGGATCAGACAAAAGAGACGCGTCTCCTCTCCGGGTCAGTCCTAGCCGCCTTGGTTGCAGGTATTAATTACTTAAGTCATCGCCTATTTTCCCAGTTATTCTATAGATTAATCAAGAAGACAAAAAAAGAAATATATTTCCCTTGAGAAAACTGTGATTGTGAATATAAATAAGAGAAAATAGGAAAAGTCTCTTAAAATAAACATCACATTTTTTCATTTCCAGGAAAAAAAAATTACATTTTCATGCTCTAATTGCAAACAACAACAAGGTCTGAATTAATACAAACAAGTGGCAAATACTGGTACATTTTCCATTTGGCAACAAAATCCTGGCAGATTATTTGTACGAAGCAGTTTAGTAAAGAACTAATCTGAGAGTTTCAACCACATTTACTGTCATTTACAGGAAAACTGCGTCTGTCTGCGAGTTTCACACAAACCGAGACTCGATGTATATTCAGGTGCACCTTGAAATCTGCATTAGTTTGTATGACAAGCTGGTGAGCACTGACAGGGACTTCTTGCTGTATTCAAGTTCACTTCACAGACTCAGAAATCTGTATTAATATTTCCCCAAAAGCTGTTTAAAACAGAAAACTTTTCTTATTTTTCTCTTATTTTCCTTTGTTTTCTTATTTTTACTCAGTGTTTTCTCTCTTTTCCTCTGTTTTGCATCTCATGTCATCAAGTAAAATGTGCACCTCCTCCATCCACAGCGTGAGTGTGTTGTGACAGCGAACACTCGAATGCAGCGTGCAGTCCTGTGGATTTAACAAAGTTTCAATGCAAAGAATTTGCATCAGTGATTTTTAGTAATTGAGTTACTTGAGTTTCTCAAGATATTGTTTCAGCCTCACTTCTCCTCCTCGAGTCTGAAGCTGCAACACAGTAAAATTGTTTTCTAAATCAACACACACACACACAAAAAAACCCTTCTCGCTGTGGTTGGTTCAACCTTGAACCGCACAGAACCGGAGGGCCAGACAAGCAGCACACCGGCCTGACCTCTCACCATTTCTCCCAATCTGCAGCAAACACACTCTGACGAAGTGAGAACAACAAGCACTGGAGCGGAAAACACATTGGAAGTGTCCCTGCCAAGTCCCACTCCACACTCCCCCCCATGGCCTTGGGTGGCTTATTTCATTGATAGGCTTTGGAAAGGGTGAGAGGATGTGGTTCGAGGCGGCAATTTGTATGTCTGTGTGTGTGTGTGTGTGTGTGTGTGTGTGTGTATGTGTGTGTGTGTCTAAATTTCCTTGAAAGTTTCAGCACAGAGGGAATAAA
>JAPZDV010000021.1:19831446-19871779 GCA_029814665.1 Acanthurus lineatus | reverse complement strand
TTGTTTCTGTGCCGTGCTAACCTTACCGTTCTGTTTCTGTGCTATGCTAACCTGACTGTGTTGTTTCTGTGCTGTGTAATGCTGTGCCGTGCCGTGCTGCGCTGTGATAAGCTGGATGTGTTGTTTCTGTGCCATGCTAACCTGACCGTGCTGTTTCCGTGCTGTGCTGTGTAATGCTGTGCCGTGCCGTGCTGCGCTGTGATAAGCTGGATGTGTTGTTTCTGTGCCGTGCTGTCCTGGGCGGTGACAGCTTCAGCCCCTGACAGGTCCTTTAAAATTCACCACTGCCAATTAGAGTCACTCCAGACCTGATGGTGGTTGCGTGGAGGAGGAGGAGGAGGAGGAGGGAGTGAAAAAAACTGCTGGGACGATGGTTGCGGGCCTGACAGGCCTGATGTGGAGATGGAAATGCGGTAATTTGGAGTAATTCGGCAACTCGCTGGCGCTTGCCTTGCCTGCCTGTCTGTCTGTCCGCTGAAATAAATGGGGTCAGCAGCGTGATCGGCAACTTTCATTTATATGTAAATGACCCCGTCGTTGCTGCAGCAGCTGCTGTGGAAGCTGCTGCTAAGTCTGTACACACACTGAAACGCCGGGTCTGTACGAGAGCGAGCCAGTCTGAGTCCTGTCTCCACTTCTGCCTTCTCGTAACTGAGTAGACTTTTCTCTCTTTCAGTCTTTGTATTACTCTTATTTCCCCGCCTCTCTGGTACACTGTCACAATAATTTACAGAAATACTCAGAGTACCTCACAGCTGCTCATCTTTCTCAAGGTTAACACGCTTGTTTCTCAGCCTTTCTGTTTCCAGATGAAGTGAACACGTTTGAAAGCAGCTCTTCTATTTGTTTGTATATTTAACAGTAGGAATGCAATTAACACTGAGATGAAAAAGAGAAGTTTAACTCTTGTCAATTACAAGTAAATACTTAAAAATGCAATAACAGGCTGTGCTAAACTGGTTCGAGGGGGAGAAAAACATTTCTAAGCTGTGCGAGTTGTCTGATTTAATGCCTGAGAAGAAAACTTCTACTTAACTGGTAGTTCTGCTGTTTCTGGTCACTAACTCTGACAAGGTTAAAAAAAATTCAATTCACAAATCTTCTTGTCTGCTGTCTGCGAGGAAGCGTTGAGCTAATGCTAATAATAATAATAACCACTGAACCCTGCTTTATAGTTAAATATCATTCTATTAAAAATGTCACACATCAAAATTAAACAGGGTCTGATGTCATTTTACATAAAAAAATTCAAAACATATTCTATTTATTCTGTTTATTATATATGAGGTTACAATATAAATATCTTTATGTCTGAGATATTGGAACTAGTGAATGTTTGCTGGCTTTGCTTGATGATTAAACTCATTTAAACATTGTTGGTTATCAATCAGCCTACTAATTCATGTATTACTCAACCCTAATAAAATATTATCACATTTTTTTCAGTCAGCATTATTACTACATTAAATCTACATTATACAATCATACAGCAAATCTTTTTTTTTTATTATTTTAATCTTATTGTTAATGATGTTGCTGTTTGACTCCAGCATGCTCTTCCTGTGTTCCTGTTATTCTGCAGAAATGTACAAAAGTGTCGCAAGAAGCTACAGTGAGAACGGTGAAGCAGATCAGATAGTGTATGGGGGGGGTGTATGAGGGCCTGGAGGTGTGTTCGCTTCATTACATAGCTAGCCATTGTGCTGATGCAGAACCGGGGTCCTGTAAATTCCTGCCTGCTTGTGACACCATAGATAATTACACTTCCATAAATAATGGAGTGTGCCTTGCCCACTTCCTATAGAGCTCTCCTAATGAGATTAATATACAAGGAGCAGCTGAAAACACTTGGCAGGTAAATCTGAAGGCTCAACTTTAAGAAATAATGCACCCCTAAAAAAATTAACAATGTCATAAACAGCTCCTGGCGGTGTATTATCTGCTCCCGAGGTAATTTCAATCCAATCTCCTCCACCACAAATTGGATTATGTGAGAATACCAGAGAGAGAACAGGCAGTTCTCACCTGATCTTCTCAAGTAAACACGGTTTGCAGTATGGTTAGGGTTAAGTCGAAGCGGTTAAAACCTGAGGTCAAAGGGCGGATTTCACTGTTTGGTGGTAGATTTTTTTTACATTCTTGAGGATAATTGGCCGACGTGTTGACAGTGTAACATCATGCTGAGGTTTTCTTCAGTTTTCAGCGTTCAGAAACATCAGTGGTTTTGCCCATTTCGGTGTCATTCCCTCAGAATAGAAGTACAAAGGATCCTTCCAGACTCGCTGCTTTGCACTGATACTCAGAAATAATACAGAGAGAAATCTTCTTCAAAATACAGACACACACCAATTTATCACCCAGCAGTAATGTGTGTAGACTGCAGTCTCTTTCACACATCTTTCTCGGTAAATTACTGGAACAACCTTTCAGGTCCCTCATGTGATTTTCACCATTCACACATACGTTCAGGAACATTTCCATCATGCTGTGACAAACGGGACTAATGTTGCCGCGTTGCCTCCCCTTTTTCAGCTTAATTGAACGTGTGCCATGTGAACACCAGGAGCAACAAAAATGGCAAACTCAAAAAAACCAATCCTCAGTCATGTGATCTTGATCCTCAGTCATGTGATCTTGATCCTGTGCTTGTTGCTCATTAAAGCAGATACAGAGAGTGACGCAGCACTTCCATGACCAGATTCAAAGACAAACTGCATGTGTGAAAGGGCCTTTTGATGCAATGCAGTATATCTTGAATGGGGCTTAACTTTCTTCCAAAGTTTCCTTTAGCAGTATTTCACTAAGAACCATGGCGACCTGCCCCAAAAAATCCCCCCAAAATACTTATTAGCGCCCTAATTGACAGGCCTGGACACGTTAAAGTGAGCTTTTATGCACATTGCTGCGCCGCTTTTATACTTTGCGCTGCCTGTGAGTCATGTTTATTTGTCATAACTAATTCATGAAAGCGACGCCTTTGATGATGCATCGATTTCATTACAGTATCAAAATGTTTAAGTCGTCTTTCATCTACAGTGCCTCTTTTATTTATGTCTCATCTTGAAAAAGTGAAATATGTGGGAAGATCTTATTTGGTTTCTCTGGACCGAACTGTTTTGGATTAAAGATAAATAAATAATTCATGTGTGGAAATAGTTCCATCTACTTTGCATGTGGAGTATGGCGAAGACACAGAGGAGGGCCTCGCGTCTCTGTTGTGAAAATGAAATACCTTTTAATAATCTTGTTTCTTCTGCTCTCTTTCCCTTTTAAGAGAGAGATCTTAACACGCCCCGCAGTCTGAATCAAGATCTGCTCAAAGTGGGATGATAATCCCACAGAAGATGTTTCAAAGACAACTTTCAAAAACTTTATCTGCCTGAGCCAGATCTGAGTCCTACCACCTGTGTGTGTGTGTGTGTGTGTGTGTGTGTGTGTGTGTGTGTGTGTGTGTGTGTGTGCGCGTGTATATACGTGTGTGTGTGTGAAGTCATCAATAAGCCTAAAGAGGGTTACTATTGGGAGGATGTACCATTTTCCTCACAGTAGTAAGTCAACATGTAAATTACTATTCTGCAGCTAGTGAAAATCCTCCAAGAGTGTTATGGACAGACAAACACACACACACACACACTCCGACACCACACACACACCACATACACACAAACTTGCACACACATTCTGCACTACATTACCATTCTTGTGGTTTCCTCTCTGTTATATTCACTCTGCTCTCCAATTCCTTTCCAACTGCCAATGCAATAAAATCACATCACACTAGAACAGGGGCTAATAAATTTGATTTGTTTGAAGACACACACACACACACACACACAAACACACACATCTAAGGAAGAATATAAAATCCACAGTTTTGTGGCAGTTTTTTATACATAAAAAACACATTGCCACAGTTCATGGCACTGTTATGACCAGCTGAAAGTGTTGCTGTTTCCGAGTGTTCCTGTGTGCCAACATGCTAATGACGGAGTCTGCATGTGGTACAGCAGTTGTTTTTTAAATTGGACGATGGACCAACTGACAGAGCTTGAAGGGCATCCAAGAAGTCCAAAAGCAAAGAGCAGCTCAATTGCATTAAAATTTCATTTCCAAGAAATGGTCCCAATGAAAGTATGCACTCCACAATAAACTGACCATTCATATTATAAGTGCCACTCTCGCCACAAAAGTGATATTAAATCATTTCATTGTATTCGAACACTTGAAACCAAAAAAATGAAACAATATAAAAAATAAAAATAATCAGTGATTGAATCAGTGCAGTCTGCAGCAACAAACACAGGGATTCAACTGGAAAACAGATAGTTTCATCATATATTCTCAAGGTCGAGGACAAACTCATGTGTGAAAGTTCTCTTAAAACCAGAGGGCGACTGACACGTGTGACATGTCATCAACTAACGTGTCGAGCTCGTGCAGCAAAGCGTGAATCCTCATATCACCAATTTTTCAACACCTAAGTTTTCACTTTACATGGTGCCACTGATGTAAAACTGCAGTTTGAAGATATCTTAGCTTGCTTTTCTCTGCCAGACACACACACATAAACGCACAGTTTCTGTGTATGATCGTGCATTGTTTCCATTAAACTGAATACAGGACCCAGTTGTGTGCTCTGCATACTCCACATACTCCATAACGACACCGCGCCGTGGAACCATCAACACAATAAACCATGTGTGCATTTAGACTCAAACCCACAGGCCCTCGCATCCCATCACTGGCTTAGGTAATATGGAGGGAGAAAATAGTTCCACTGACTGTCTGAATACTCAACCACAATGTCTGGCTGTGGAGGGGAAATAAAGAGAGAGCCTAATTAAAATTTCAGAGGTACCAGCTGGGTGTCTGATCCCCCCCTCCCAGTGTCTTTGTGTCTGGATTGAGACACACTCACCTTGATTTCTTCATTTATTAACCTTGACAGAAACAAATCTGCATCCCCACTCACAGTGCCACAAAGCGTGGATAATGGGGCGAGTATGCAAACATGCAGTACATGCACACGCTCCCTCATGCATCTACACAAAGCCTAACACACACACACACACACACACACACACACAAACACACACACACACCAGACACCAAAGTACATACACATTTCCATTTGTACACACATACATGCACTTGCAAGCACCCCCCACACACACACCTACTGTACCCACATTAATGCACCTGCTCACACACACATACACCTACACTCACACACACACACACACACCCTGTGGGCCCAGACAAGGCCGTCCTTTAATGAACAGCTTAATGGGCAAAGAAAGATACAACAAAGCCGTCTGGGAGGACTGTTTGTAGTGAAGTGATCAAATACGCTCAGCAATGATATCCTTAGCACGAATACTTATAATGATCAGCATGGATGAATATGAAATCAGGTTCATTTTCATCAAATTGAAGCATCATTTTGCCACTGGTGCAGCATCCCGGTGACAGGCAGATCAACTGGAAAACTCATTCGTCATCATTTAACGCAGCTGATAAAATATTTTAGTGCCACTTAGCATTTTTAGTTTTGTGCTCGATTGCCATTTCACAGATATTCTATCTTAATTTGAAAACAGAGCTGATTGATATGATACAGGCTGAGCGGTATAATATGTGCCTATATGTTCATGCATATGGGGGGGTGTGGATACGTGCGTGCCGTGCTCCCAAAAGAGTTGCTAAATCGAGGGCCGCATCTTCATTCGGCGTGCCGGATGGCGACCTTGCAGCCCCGTCTCTGTGTGCTTTGCGACTGCCTAATGAAGACTTCAGGGCCAGGCGAACAAATTCTAATAAATTGCTGTGCGTTGACTGAAAAGTAGGTGTTCTACCACACATACACACACACACACAAACATGCACAAATATAGGAAAAACATATTGTATGCACAACGTACACACACAAAAACATGTCTCGTAGCGCTCACACACCACCATGCACAAAGGTGCACACAATCACTGGATATTAGACAGAGCATTAATTCTCATCAGCTTGGAAGCAACAGTGGACGCCGTGGAGTTTCCTGCGAATGCCCCCCGCTCCAGAGCTGCTTCCTCTCAAGCCCCCTTAATAAAATATTACAATCGATAGCTGAGATCTCCAGTGACACCTTAAAGAAAAAACACAGCGATCCTCTGGCAAACCTTTAGCCGACCAATCAAAGAGATACACTGCAGAAGACAGAGCGAGAGAATGAGAGGGTCGTGTATGCTGGAGATTTAAGTGTTGGTTTTACTGGCGTGTTTGTTGTTTCTGCGGCGTGTGTGTGCATGTGTGTGTGCGTGTGTGTGTGTTGAGAGTGGTAGTTGTCACCACAGCGACGTCTGACCTTTAACAGTGTTCTGAAGTTAGGTGAAGTTGTCTTTCTTCCTCACTTAAAGGGGAGTGACATTTAATAGTCCCTACAGGTCAGCGAGGGGAGCAAACACCAAACACAGGCTGCCAGAGGCCTGAAAGAAGGAGAAGTCTCACTGTGTGTGTGTATGTGAGTGCATTTTAATAATAATCTAAAACTCCACTTTTCTACTTCTTTCCACCTTTCCACTCGATTTATTTCTGCCTCCATTCTTCCAGTTTGCATGCACTGAAGGCACAGTGGACCCAGACGCTTGCTAACTGCTACCTGTGCTCTCCTGCTCTGTGGCATTGAGTGTAAACAATGGAGAGGTGAAGAGATGGAGGAGCAGACGGGGGGAGTGAAGGCCCAAGGCATGCCATGCACTCCAACAGACAGACCCTGTTGCCATTGGCCACTGTAACAGATCCGTGTCTCTGGAGTTTTAAATGATTCAAACATTTGCCCTTCGCTGTTCCTGTGGTAGGCAAAGATGTTTCTCATCTCCTCTCCTGCTGCCACTCTGCTGCTCCTCCCCCCTCACTGTCGTTTCCACTCATGTCGATCCATTAATGAGGCCTCATGTGCTTGTGACACAAACTTTCCCAGGAAGCGACTCTCACTTGTTGTTTGTAGTCTTTTTTATACCCATTAACCATTGAAGCTTTTTTTTCACAAATTACTTCTCCGGAAGATTTCATGTTTTCATTTTAGCTTCTTTGTGTTTTTGTCGGCAGGGTTACGGGAAATGAGCGACCCAGTTTCCTTCAAATTTGCTGTAAGAATTTAGCATCGGCCAAGAGGGAACCCGATAATTTTGGAGCAGAAATGAAAATATTTAATTTTTCTTTAACATTTCAGGATAAGGCATGTGGCCTTGATATGACTGTAACATTGCTACAGCTGCAGCTGAATTTACTTTATTAAAGTTCAGACGTAGTTGTGGACGTGGTGATTGCCTCGAAGATTTGTGTATCATAGAAAAGTGGACTATCGACCTTGTTGGATGCTGCAGTTACTCAGTGCCCTTCTACTTTTGCTTCTTAGACTCTGAAAAAGCCTCTAATTGATCATTAATAGTCAACACCTTCATACAGAATAGCAGAAAAGTTGCAAAAATTATCATTTTTTTCTGTGCATTGAATAAAATGACCTTCTTTTTGTCGGCTGTTTACTCTGTTACGCAAACAAGTACAAAAGAACAACCTTCCATGCGAACAAAAGCCTAACAGCCTTACATAAGCCGAAATGCTCAACTCAATATAAATTTGGCCACACAACTGAACATTGTGAATAATGACTGAAGACTATTGAATAAAGCAAAACCAAAGCTTAATAAGCCTGAAACAACAATAACCCACATTTTCCAGCCGAACCTGGAAAAGAAAGAGATGTATTTGGATCAAATTGGCGGTCTTTGCTCAGTTCTTGGCAGGCGTGATGGTACACTAAAAACGATAGGAGAAATGTGCTGCTTTCAGTTGTCAGAGCTCCAGAGCGGTAAGTAGTTTATTCCCTAAACTTACCGAAGGAGGCGTGGAGATGATAGAAGGCCAGCGGTGCAACAGCAACGCAGAAAAACTCCCAAGCCCCAATGACTGATGGACCAACAGCAGATGAGCTTGAGGTAAATACATTAATTACACAGAGTGGGGCTAAGCATAGCTGAACTGAGCCAAGCTGAGTCGAGGTGAGCCTGGCTGAGCTGAGCTGGGCCAAGTTGTCTCTCTCTAAGCTGAGTCAGGCCTCATCGCAGGGCTAGTGGAGGATGCTTAGTCTCTGCGGAGCACGCTTTGCAATCCCCAGGCCTCATTAGGGATGCAAAGAAGTTCTGACTCCCATCACCTGTGAGCTTTTTATATCTGGCATAATCTCTTAGTAGATATTTCTTACATCCAATAATGAGCATGTTATTACTGCATACAACGGAGAGAGAGAGTGGAGAACGGAGCAGGGGGAAATGAGAGAAAGAGGGAGGAGAAAAGGGGAAAAAGTAAGGAATAAAGTAAAAAAAATAAAGAGAGAACAGAAATAGAGAGAGAGATGGAAACTCCACTCCAGTTAAAAGGCAGCAGGATGAGGAGGCATTCACATTAAGTTTAGCTGTTACCATCTACAGTGTTTACAGCATTATGACTCTGGTAAAATTCAATAACTTGACAGCCCCCTGCCTACTGCCTGTTTGAGCCTCGGAGGGAGTGGAGGAGGGGGGGAAAACGAGAGAACAGAAGGGGAGTGGCGCTGCCTAATAAATACATAAATAAGTGCATAAATAAACAGAGCATCAGACCTCTGCCTGACATGGCAGAACAGCACCTGAAGCTTTGGAAGACAAGTCATCCTTCTGCTCTCTTTCTCCGCTCTCTGCTGTCTGCACTGATTGATGTGAGGGAGGGGGATCAAAGGCTGCCGAACAGTTGTACTCAGGAAGATGGAGAGATGGAGAGACGGAGAGGGAGGGAGGAGAATGGCGGCTAAAGAAGGAAAAAGGGGGTAGGGGGCTGGAAGGGGTAAAGATATAGGAGTTGAAGGCCCTGCTGTCCGTCAGTCAGCCCCAAGAAACGACCCTTTAACTGCAGGGCTGAGTCAGACACGAAGGCCCCCACAGCCAAAAAAAAGGGATTCACTCATTCTCATTCTCCCTCTCCCTCCGTCTCTGTGTGTTCACCTCCCTCCCTCCCTCTTTTCTCTCTCTCTCCTTTATCTTTTCTCCTCTATGTCCCATCCTGAAGAGGAGGAGCAGGGCCAAGCACCATTAATCTCCTATCTAATAACACTGGTAATGTTACACATTATTGGAAAGAGATGGGCAAAATGAACCAATAAGTTATCTGATATGGGTCTCCCTTCTCCACGCACACTCCAATCCCAAGGACATTTAGGCAAAAGAAGAGACACAGAGGCAGTGACTGAGGAAGACAGAGAGAGAGAAGGAGAGAGAAGGAGAATTAGTAATGGAAAAAAGGTGGGCAATGTGAAATATTTCCTGCTATCGACCTCTTGGCCGGGGACATGCATAGATTTCTGTATGTGGAAGATAAGTGTCTTTGATAAAGTAGGTTAGCATTGATTAATCCATGAAATCTTGGGGCTGTGGACTTGAAGTTAATGAGTAAGGTTTTCTATTTTCTCTGCAATCTCTCACGACATACGTTTCCAGCACAGCCCGGGGACCCCGCGACCGCAGGACGTCGGCACCCCTCGTTTTAGATGTCGGCTGTTTTGGTGCGAGGATGGCCAATCAATGAAGTTGACATTTGTTACTGTGAAGGATTCACAATGCAATCAGTGGATGAGGGTTGTAAGGGCCTGCCAGGTGCATATAGAGAGGGGGGGTGGAAAGGTCACGGCTAATCTAAAGGGAACAAGAGTTATTTATCCATACACAACAGAATAAAAAGAAGATGAGAGACACAATCTATATATACTGCCCCTGGGGGGTTACAGAGGCATGGCACACACAAACAAGTACAGGCAAATACGCACACTAACAAAGCGTCCTTTCTGCCGCAAAGTAATTTCCCCCCCCCATTTCAATTGGTAATAAACACTGTGCATCAAGTGACCTATCTCGGAGCCCATAACTGAGTTTTGTAGCAGCAGTCAACAGCTCAGGGGGAAGAAGAAATCTGAATACAGCATTAAACGCTGGTCCCTGTGTGAGGTAAAGTCGGAGATAACCCTGTTTGAAAAGTCCATCTGCATCATTTGAGCTGTGTGGTTTTTTTTTCTGCCACATTTAAAAAGGTATGAGTGTCTTTTTGTGGTGAAGGAAAGCAAAGCAAACAGCACGCTGGCTGTACACATCAGTCACATTTAGAACAACCTTGAAACAAATAGCAGCATGGATGCATACTCAGGCGGAGAGCGCCGAGAGAGAGAGAGAGAGAGAAATCAAGGGAGACAGACAAGCGGGCATTGCAGCCAGGCAAACAGGCAAACAGGCAGCTTTCTCTCCCATCCCTCTCTCTCTTACTGACTGTACATCAACACCTCTGTTGCCCACACTCTTTCACATTCTAGTCTCTCCCTCCTCTCACTCACATTAATCAATTTCTCTCTCTCCGCTGTAAATCATCCCTCTCTTCCTCAACCTCAGCAGCTGTGCGGAGGAGGTAGAGTGGATGTCAAAATATTTGGCAGCCATCTCTAGTGCCGGTGTAGCATTTTAACCTCCGTGGTTATTACACATACACAGGTTTGTCTGACATCCCCCCAGGCATTAGCCTTGAAATCTCTCTCTCTCTCTCTCTCTCTCGCTCTCTCTTTCACCCACTCTCTCTCCCTCTCTCCATTCATCACATCATTATCCTTACAGCAAGGATACACAAACAAAAAGCTCACCCCCACCCTCGCTGCTCAGCGCTCTGTGAATGGCTGAAGCTTTACGCCAAACACAGCGAACACCTAATCCACCTCAGTACAAACTGGAGTGAAGCCGTATTCAGACCCAATCAGGCGCTGCGGCGATCACCGCAGGTTAGCACGCTGGTGTGGGAGTGTCAGCTCGTTTGCAAATGCAAATTAACGTCTTGATGCTCCTGCATGGCAGAGTTCTGCTCAGCCTGATCAGCCAATCAGACGAGCGGAAGCCAGAGCGAGATGGTGCGTAGCGCCTATCCGAAAGTTGACTCAGTTTCGACTTTCTGCCGCAGGGCCCTTGCAGTTGCAACAGCTCCAACAGGCTGTGCACATTAAAATGAATGAGAGAACTTGCATTTTTGCCACAACGCCTGATTTGGTGTGAATGAGGCCTGAGGCAAAGAGCTCACCTTTCCAGCCCACCTCAGCCACCACGGTTAGAACGGACAACAGGTGCACATGCATTTAATCACCAGTGTGTTTTTGTCTGCACACCAAACCTCCAACATTACACGTGCACATACGTAAACACTGCTAGCTCTCTTTCTCTCCGTAGCTAATTATCTAAAAACTTCCCTTAGCGTCGGCTTGGTGTTTGTGTAAATCATGAGTATAGCAGGAACTCTTTGCCCCAGGCTCTGCCTCTGCCAGGCAAACACACACACACACACAAACACTTTCATACACACATAATGAATCTCCATCCTGAAGCCTTTGTTTCAATGCTTCTTTGCGAGGGAGGTGTGGGTTATTCCAGGAAGTGTAGAGAGCCCCACAGGGCCCCCTGACAGCTCGTGTAAATCAGATGTCATACAAAGATCTAATGGTGCTGCATGGACCTGATATACAGCGCCGTAGTGTGCTGACAGTTGCATGTGCTGCGTGTGCATGCGGTACACGCCAACGTACACAGACACACATGCAGTATTACACAAGCACAGCCACACAGCCAGCATGTACAGGCTAATGCGGCACATAACGTGCTGCTTAAACGTGGCTGACAGTTGCCTTGCTCAGCAGTACAATGGCTGTATGTCCCCTTTACTGTGTTTTTTTTTAGCACACATACACACAAACATGGGTTTACACATAAAACATCATCTCCTTTTCCTAAATATATCACATGTTCAGCTGGAAAAGGCATTTCTGCAGCTTTAAAGTTTACCTGTAATGCCTTATATTTGTTTTTTTCACACGAAAAGAAAAAAACTCCTCTATATTCAGGTAATTAATTTGTATTTTCGCTGCAGTTCACCTGTTTCAAGGATCCTCTTGAGATAATTAGCAGTAACATGTAAAAAGGAAGGTCAGTGCAATCAAAATTACCATTTGGTTCAATAATATCCAGGATACAAGATGGTTCGCGTTGGAAAAAGTAAATGTAAGGATTATCAGTGGACTAAAATGCATGTCTTGGCCCAGATGATTTGTCACGCCGTCCCATATGTATGCACACAAAGCATCTGTATGCACATATGTGCATTTAAAAAAAGAGAAAAAAGATGTTGTCTGTATGTTTGTGCATTCGGTTTCGTTACGGCGGATCATGGAGACTGCAGGAAGCATTGAGGACATTGTTGTGGTTCAGATACACAAACATATCTCCTTTTTTCTCCCCCCCCTGTTCAAACCTGCTCTCCTCTCCTGTGCCCCATTATCACTGATCCTCCTCTGTTCTTCTGTGTAGCATCAAAGATACTTCCCTGCAGTGCATAATACACTAACTAACCATAAAAAAACACTGCTAGCCGCCTCTAAGTACACTGTAACACTACCGTAATGTACCAGCTACACAGTTTGACAGTAAAGCAACAAGGGATTCGCTGCTATGGAGGATGAGTGAACACAACATTTTGGCATTACAAGAATTCCTATATACAGTAGAGCCAGTATGAAGGCGTACGAGGGCACGGGATTTTGAAGTGGATTATAAAATGTGCCCAGAAAGGCTTAGGCTCAACTATTGAGTGAAATGTGGTTTAATACAGTATTAAGTATACTGACTGATTCTGAATGTAAATCTGGGTTCGATAAATTTTACATGCACTGGGATCATATTAAGGTTTCACGCTGTGATTTACATTTTCACGGGTCTGTGTTCCACCTGCATCGGATCACACAGTGCAGATGAAGGGATGTATGTGCAGATATACGATATATGAATCATGAAAGGTGGAACTAACAACAATAATGACAAAAAAAACTTTGAAAGAAAGAAAACACGAGCTGTGAGACTTGATATTTTGAAGCTTGCGGGTTCAGAAGTGCATGGCTGTAGCTCTCCAAGTTCAATTTATAATTTTCTCCATCTGCCCGATGCATACTTATGCACATCATGCTTCAGTCTGACAAGTGATTTGACAGAGAAACCCAGCACAGAACGTGCCGACCTGTAGGCTCACCACCCCGGGCATAAATATTTATAGAGAAACCAGAAGGCCAAGGAGAGTCATTATAACCTTGTGTAAACCTGAGTACAGCATCCCCGAGTCAAAAATCTTGTTCTTCATCATAATCTTGGATATAATAGTTACTGCTGCAGGTGTCAGGTGTAATGTATAAAATATAAGACAGAACAATTAAAGAAAAAGAAGTCTTTTTGACCACAGCAGAGGTTAGGATGCTGCTGAGAGGGGAACAAGTCATGCTAGAAAACAAGGCTGTGAGTGCGGGGGCGTAGGATGAAAAGGTTGTGGTGGGGGGTGGGGGGGATCAGTGTGAATGATAATAAACTATATGGAGCTGAGAGACAGAGCTGGATGCAGAAAGCAGCTTACTCACACTGGTGGTGAATCATTGAGCTCCGGCTGATAAGCTCTGACTCACTGAGAAGAGGGGAGAACAGAGGAGGAAAAAAGCAGAGTGTGTAGGTGGAGAACGAGCAGAATGTGTGTGTGTGCGCGTGCATACGTGCATGTGTGTGTGTGCATGGTGTGTGTGTGTGTGGACGCCCCCATGTGTCCACTACTTGCATTCGAGCTACATTTATACACACTGCCATGGCTGTGAGAACATGGACCCATGTGAGTGCATGTCTCTGTGGTGTTTGTGTGTGTGTCTTTGTGTGCTTGTGTGTGCTTGTGTGTGAGTGTGTGTGGGTGTGTGTGTGAGTGTGTGTGTTTGCTGCAGTGGTGACAGTGAAGGTCAGTGGTGTGGGTGTGTCTCAGGCCTCCCAGCTGTGGCCCGAGGCTCAGGAGCCATCACTGTCACATCTCTGTCTCGCTGCTGTGTGCTGCTGGCCCTGCAGCACGGCACAACACAGCACTGACTCACACACACACACATACACAAACAGCCCCGCGGCTCTGAGCGCACACACACACACACAGGCACACACACACACACAGACACACACACACAGACACATAAACTAACCTCAGGATACATAAGCACATGGAGACTCACACATAAACACACAGAGTGAGATGTCACAGGAGTGTATATATATATTTATACTGCGCATGCTCTTTCCATTGAAACTTCAGTTTACATTCTTGACATAGAAAGCATAAAGCATGCCCCTTATATAATCTGTGAACCTGATGACCTTGTCCACACTCATTCAATCACCAGTGGAGAGAGCACAATTAATCCCGCAGCCTGCTCTGTAGTCTCTGCCGGATCGTCTCAGGCCCGCTCTCTGCTGTATTCAGCAAATATGTAGAAAGATCTTTTCTGGAAGTTTTATGCTTCTACAAGCACAAAGTCGAGCAGAGTGAAGGTTTAGAGGTGAACACGAGGATACTTCAGTCTGCAGCTCCATCTATGAACTGGTTTAAGTGGGAATCTCCAGGAATCTTTCAGTTTTGATGTGGAGGGCCATGATGCATGATGACAGAAGCAAATACGTCCTGATTTCTGTACACAGTCCCTCCAGGATTTCACGGGCGTTTTTCTAGATTGTTGCGGCCTAAAATTCCTTAAATTCGCGGCAGCTTTTCTAAAAAACTGCACTGTAAGTTGCGGTGTTTTAAGCGTATTTGTTGCGATGAAATTGCAGGAGTCAGTGAAAAATGCTAAAAAGTTGCATTTTTTTTGTTTTTTTGCTTTGCTGTAAACTGAGTCCTGATCTTGCAGTTTGAATTCATCTAAGATTTAAAAAAATCGGAACGATTGCCTAATCTTACATGTCTTTATTAAAATGCACCTAAGAATCATGTTTTCTGCCACCTATAATACTAGTGCCACTGTGGAACTCTTGATTTTAAAACCAACTCTTTAAAATCAAGTTTGAAGCTCAAACCAAAGGAGAAACCTTGAATTTGCATTGAATTAAAAACAGATTTGGCCGAAACTAAATCTGATATTGCATGAAAATAATAGTATTATCAATGCAACATAGTTAATGACTTATGACTTATTATATAAAAATGAAACATCAGTGAGAAGAAAAAGCCTCTTTCATTAGACCTTTGTGAGAAATACAGCGGGGGGGTTGGGCTTCTTCCACTTCCCCTGAAAAAAAGAAAAACAGGTGACCTCTGGCCATATTGTAGATTTGAAAAGGGCCGATGCTACAGCACACACCTTAGTGCCCCCCCCCCTCTCCTGGCCATCCTCACTCCGGCCTCTTTATGGCCCAATGCATGGCACATAAAAACGAGAGCACATTGCACAATTACTGCCTAATTAACTGGCCAATATTTTATGTGGTCGGCGAGGCCGCAGACAGACTGCAGATCATTTGCCAGTTTTTCAGAGGATGTGTGTCTTGGTGGACTGTTCTCCGCCTGATTTACTGACCTCCACGGCTAATTTGTGTGTGTCTGTGTGTGTGTTTGTCTCTCTGCGAGCTCGCTTAAATAAAAGAGGGCACATACTGTAGGTCTTTGGAAAGAGGAGGCTATTTGTCTGAGTCATGGTTTATACCTGACACTGCTCCCTATCCTC
The DNA here is from genome assembly GCA_029814665.1 of Acanthurus lineatus. Taxonomy (NCBI): domain Eukaryota; kingdom Metazoa; phylum Chordata; class Actinopteri; order Acanthuriformes; family Acanthuridae; genus Acanthurus; species Acanthurus lineatus. Next base: position 19,856,168 of record JAPZDV010000021.1, on the reverse strand, counting down.
CTCCCCTCTTCCTCCCTCCTCCCCCACCTCTCTCAACCCTTAACAGCAGCAGGTTTGCATTGGGATTTGAGGTGTAATTAAATTCAATAAATACGCGAAGGTGAAGAAATAAATCAAGCGGAAACTGATAAACAACAGGAGATTAAATGCCACTGAGCCGTGCAAACAAATATTTCAATAGAATTTTCAACAGAGGGCACCGAGGGCCCCCCCCTGCAAACCCTGAAAACTTTTCAGACTGAAAGTCAGTTCAACAAAGCCGCCACCTCTGTAATTACGTTTGACGCCGTCGTCCTCGTTGACATCGTAATATGTCGCACAATAAGAAAATAAATAACGATTTGAAGGACATCGATCATACGAGGTGACAGGCTACGTCCCCTGCCCTCCGTCGCTCACACACCTCATCACCCCCCCCGCATCATCGCTTATTCAGAGGCCGGCCAACTCTTTATTAATGACTATTGAAGTAGCAATTAATGCTGCATAATACATGAACTACAGCTGTGCAAATCTGAATAAAGTCTGATTAGGTGCTAAAGAGGAGAGGGGGAAACACTGCTGGTGCATATTAATGCAACCATTAGGGAGGTGGGGGGGTGTTAATAGGGGAGGGCCGCTCATTGCTCCGGACTGACCGGACCAAGTCGACAATTCAGTCGACCTGGGTGTCCTGAAAGTCAGTGTTGTAGCCGGACCGAAGCAGCAGCTCGGGGGGAGGCCGTGGTCGCCGTGCTCCGGTGTGAGTCATGGCGCCGCGGTTCACACACTGATTTGCTTGCTCTGCTCCTTTACCGCGCCATATTGCCCTCCTGGGCATAACACGCCTAAGTGCTTAAAGTCCCCAGAATGGAAATGAGGTCTTTTTCTTAACAGGCATCGTTCAAGGCCACACCTGGCGCTCTGAAAGCACCCGGGTCCAATGCGTTATGAATTAATGAAGGATCCCAGCAGCAGCGGGGAGGTCAGCCTCCGACTCCGGCTGCTCGTTCACAGGCCTCAGAGCAGCCATGAGATGCCCCGGCGTAGCGTTGGCCTCCATGTGTGTGATAAGTGTGTGTGTGATAAGTGTGTGTGATAAGTGTGTGTGATGTTTGCCAGTTCTCCACATTGATTAAGACGTGATGTCCAACAGCAGATTAAAATGAGGGCAAAAACGCTTCAGCTCAGGTCTTTGGACACGATCATCCCTCCATTCTTCTCTCCATCCTTTCTCTCTCTTTCTCTCCCCACTTTTACTCTTTTGTCGCTCAATAAATCTTTAATTCCTAAAAACAAACTCTCCCCTCTTCCCTCTCTTCCTCTGTCTTTCTCAGGCTCTCTCTCTCCTTCTCTCTCTCTTTTCTTCTCCATTCTTGTCCTCTTTTGAACAGCTGCTCTGCCTTTATTATGTGCTGCTCTCTCACTGTCCCTGTCTGGCCTTTCATTCTAATCCTCCAATTGCCTTTCACAGGCACAATATTCCCCCCCCTGAGCCCCCCCAGTCCTCTGACAGGCTTTCACATATTAGATTAGGCTTAGCTTTGTTTATTTATTTATTTATTTAGTCAAATCTATTGTCTCTAAAACTTTAGCCGACCCAAATCTCCCCCCTCCCAAAAAAACAGCGTCTGACTGTAATTTGCAGCTTGTTTCTTTTTTCCGGCTGCAACATTCTGTTACATATCAATTTGGCTCTTTGCTCTCCGCTGCAATCAGTCTTTGGTGCTGGTTTCTGGCAGCGAGCGGCAGCACTAACACAGTGTTTTAGGACAGGCTGTCTAATGGAGGCTTGCAGGATTCGCCGGTTTTTTCCGTTCATTTGATGGTAAAAAGAAATACACGGTAGCAAACGGGTTGAGCGGTTAAGCCATTAAGCCGAGCAGCGGCACCTCGCTCTAATTGTGGTAATGAAGTCCAGGCTGACCCTATAATGCAGGGTCCATGCATGCTGCCATGCTGACGCTTTTATAGACCTGACCTGAGTTACGACCCTCTCTCTGATAGGCTACTGCACAGAAAGACAGAGAGGGGCATGGAGGAAGGTTGTGGGGGGGGGGGGACAAGGGAAAATAAAACAGCTAGGAGCAGAAGAGAGAGCAATAGACTGCTAAAAAGTCAGGCAATGACAAGCGGACAGAGGAAGGGGTTTCCACTAAATCATTATAATGAAATGAGTCATTTACCTAAAGGACAGTGTGGCTCCGAGGGGCTGTTATTGAAGAGGTCCATCCTGGCCTGGCCCCGCCCTCCAAAGCCCGCCTTTGGCCCATTAGCCCTTGGGATGGCCTTCCATCTCTGCAGCTATCTCTCTAACCTGGCCAGCCAGCAGACCCGATCAGAAATCAATAGCCTTGTCACAGGGAACCCACGCTGCTTTGACACCAGTGGACACGACAAAAAAGTCCATTACAACCGCCGTTATCTCCATTAATGCTGAGCCACTCGGTCTCAGAGAGACACAGAAAGGAGGGCAGCAGGCTGAGGAAATCAGTGAGGGTGGTGTTGGTGACAGGTTGTGAAACTCTAATTCAAAGCAACACGTCTGATTAACCTACATCTCTCCTCTGGGATCCGGTGTGTGTGCCTGGCAGGAGACAGAGCGCAGAGACATGCATGCTCCAAATCAGGCAGACATGCCGACGTTCTCCACCTTCACACTGAGGCCTCGACATCTTTCCATTCTCTGACACATCTGACGTCTTTTTGACGCCGTCATAATTCAAAGTCGACAGATTATTTGAAAAATACATTCCTTTAAGCTACAGATTGTATTTCCAGTCTTCATCAGATGCATCATCTTTAGCAGAACTTTAAGCTGTGTGGTTGGATGAGTCCTTTTTAAGCTCATAGTTCTGAGTTTTTAATCAAAGAACCAAATATTTTCTCACACAGTTGTTCTTTCTTTATGCTTATAATTGAACCAAAAGAGTTTTATGTCCATCGAAGCTCTGAAAGTGCTCGCTAAGAGCCCCTTAATATGTTCTGGGGAATGAATGAGTCTTTTTCTTCCAGAAAAAGACACAAAAAACAGCAAAAAATGGTCTCTCACTTCACAACTCTTCACACTGAAACGTCAGAATAAGTGATTTGCCAAATATGACCCGTATGAATGGTGCATATTCTGATCTGCTGCCCCTTCGTCTTAAGCACACTAACACAAATAAAAGAACTTTAATGGGGTCAGAGAAATAGAAGATTTTGGAGATGCTGTTAATGAAACAGAATTCACTTGTATTGTGAGACATCCAGTGTCAGCAGCAGGTGCTTGTTTGAGGAACACACTTATAATTCTGACGTAGTCTTTTAATTATATTTTCTATGGATGAGTGTTTTTAAAATGTTCAACATCCATCTTGCCTCCTCCCAGCAGATCTCTACACCAACTTCATCCTCAACATGAGGTCTTAAATGATAAAAAATAGGAGCATTCAAAGAAATGAAGGACCACAATGAATCACAGAGTTCTTAATGAACAAATTATTACATGAATATTTGGCATGTGATCAACTGACAGCAGCTTAAACTTTCACTGTGTGCAGCTAACCATCTATCCCACCCAACCCCCACCCCCACCCTGCTTTTAAGGCGGCGCTGTATGGAGGTTGTCATTTTTTCTAGAGACGAGCGGCGTCTTCATGACCACAAGAGGTCACTTGTCAAAAAAAAAAAAAAAGCACAGGGGCCATTTTGAAGCAGCGCTAATGTTAATGTTTTTCTGATGAGGACAGCTTCAACGTACAGAGTGCATCACTGTGCTGAAGGTCCATGTGGGGGGGGGGGGGGCCTGTGGGACAGGAACCATAAAGCAACGTGACACCGTTCTTTTGGCTTCACCTTGGCCCAATAACCTTGATCAGTCTTGACATCAGTCAGCGTGTAATTGTTGAAATGTTGTGTGTGGGAATGTGGGTTGGGTGGGTTGGTCTATTCCCAGAGGGGGGGGCATTCTTTCCTCAGCGGGTTGCCTCGGTGCTGCACTCTGCCCCCCTCCTGCCTCTGGCTTGCTTTATGACACTCATTTGCCTGATTAGCCAAACAAACACTGACTGCTCCCTCGCTACAAACACACACACACACACACACACACACACACACACACACACATAAGGACCTGTTCACTGTCTGTGGGTTAAGTGTGTGTGTGCACGGAAACTACGCACATGGACGTTCATTCACACTCAGGTTTCCCCACGCAGCGCTGGAGAATGAACAATGTTCATGCTGAAAATGATCAGCTTTAAAAGTGCTCGTAAATCATCGCAGAGTCTGAATCAGCAAAGAGGAGCATTAATCAGAAGCTGTACAATTAATCTGTTTATCTTCATTTAATATACGTACTGTACACACTTTATAATGTATGAAAGGTTCAAAATGAAATAAAAAGATTTCAGTAATGTTTTCATCCAGCACTTTGTGTCATAGCATGAATGTATAAGTTATGCAAATGACCACTTAGACCCACCCACCACAGAAGAATCGGGACGTGACGTTTATCTTGGTAAAATACAGCCTTTGATGCACAGAGCCGCGGTAGTAATGAAAGCAATAGGTCTCTGTGAGTGGAGATTGCTTTTCCAGAGCTTCATTTTACAGCCCGGTGTTGAATACACTCCTCTGGCAACTGCGCTTGAATGTTTCATCACAGACCAGATCCCAGGGGTTGGTTCAACCCCCTCATCGCACATACACACTTACTATGAGGAGCCTTCACATCATGCATGTGAAGGATATGAGAGTCAACTGGATGCTATTTCATCTGCTAGGGGAGTGATTTGATTGCATATTCAAAGTGGGAGGATACAAAACAGGATAGAATGTCAAGCAAGGCAGCTATAGCAGCTCGAGTCGCCCCGCTGTGTGGGAACGGCTTTCAGAGACGTCAAATTATCCCGACTTATCTGCAGCCTAAAATACTGTTTTCCTGTGACCACGCAAACATGATTGCGCTTGTGGAAACAACTTGAAGAAACATTCTTCTGTGTGACTCGTGGTTTTCCACAAGTACGTTGAGGAAACCACAGCAAGTGACACATTAAAGGTCTGATTTTTTTCTTTCCCAGCAAGCCAAACCATCTTAATATACTTATGGAAACCATAAAACCTCGCCACAGCCACGAGGATGCCAGATGGCTTATTGAGGGATTGTGATTGACGCATTCCAGCACAAAAACAGAGTGATTTTCTTCGACTCACTAGTTCAACAGAACTATACAGTACATCTGTCTCCTCCAACAGACAGACAAGACAAGAAAGACACAGAGCCGGTGGAGCCTCGTCTTTGAAGGATGTCAGGACTGTGTCTGGATTGAAACCACCTACCTGGGAAAAAAAACGCCTATATGTGTGTTTGTGTGTGTGAAAGAGAGTGTGTATGCGTATCCATATGCATCGGAGCATGTGAATTAATGTCCGTGTGCGAGTCTTCGTGTTTGATTTGCATGTAAAAAGCGCGGATGTGTGGGCACGGTGTTTATTCAGCGTCAGGTGGAGGAAGTTTGCGTTAGCGAGCTGGAAGCACATGTGCGCTGCTGCCTCTGAACTGGTCTTCAAAGGCACGCTTTGGCAGCTGCTTTCATTGTGCTGCACGCCGGGCCGTGACTGTAACCCCGAGGTTTACGGATGACACTCTTCTCCTGGTGATGAACACCAACATCCAGTAAACATGGACAAGAACATGTGATGAAAAAGAATGAAATTATTCAGATATATGTATGAAAATCATACTGAAAGCATCACCACTGAACAGTTTGTGAAGTTCTCTCTGAGCTGTGAAGATCTGAGGAGATATCCATACATTAAATATTCTTTATGATTCCAATAACACTGACTTGAAAAAAAAAACTGCTCTGAAGTCGTGTTTATTAGCTTGTCTGACATGAAAGTGTGCAATAATGGACAATGTTATTAAGACGGACTGAACGGCAGAGTCTTAAGCTTTAAAGCTTCTTTCTTAACATTGACATTAAAATGCTTAATTAACACTGAAATATGTGCTGAATGGCTTTGCAGAGTGTCGTGTGGAGCAGTTCAGACAGAGCAAAGGGACAGACGCCAGCAGAAAGCTGCTAACAGCAGGGGGGGCTACGGAGGAGAGAGCACACTGGTGCCTCTGGAGGAATAAAACCATGCAGCTACATCGAACTCTGGTCTGATCCAGAGGAGGAGCTCACAGGTTGTGTGTGTTTTTTATAACATGTGGAAGTTTTGTTGTCACTTATTGTCCCAGAGTTGCCATCCTGTGATCAGTCAGCTTGATGACTACTTACTGGAGAGGAATACTCATACTTATCGTCCTATTTCATGAATATACAGGGAACCAGAGTCTGGTGAGCGCTGAGTTCAGTCAGAGGCTGAACACACAGAGACACACAGAATCCTGATGCCCGTCTTTGCTTGTTAGTTTACGACAAATGTACAAAATTCTGGCTGTTTAAAGCAACCAAACAAAGACGATCCTGTGGCCGAACTCACATAAGAAGAAACTCACACCTCCCACAGGGACATTACCATTATTACTGTCTGCACTGACATCACACACCTGAACACAGAGAGCCAAACACACACACACTCACACACACGCACACACACACACACATATATACACACACTCACACCGACACACACACACATATAGATATATACAAGGAATATACAATATATATATATACACACACGCATACGCACACACACACTCACACACACACACACACCCGCTTATATATATACTCACACATGCAAACACATACACACACACGCACACACACGCACACACACACACAAACACATACACACACACACACATACATATATACATGCACACATTGTTGGGGCCGTATTAAATGAGACAGAAATAATAAAGACAGACAGACAGAAAGAAAGAAAAGGGTCTGACACTTCAAACATCACACAATAAGGGATAAATCATTCAGCTTTTAATTAACATTAGCCGTATCAGCGTGGAGTAATTTGAAATGGTCTTTAGGACTTCAGAGAGGGAGAGGAAGAGACAGAGACTTTAAACCATTAAGCCCAGCTGATAAACCAGTCACACCGGTGGAGTCTCTATCTCCTGCTATAATTTCATCTCTTTCACTTTTTATTTTGCTTCGTTTTTAGAAACACATGGTGCTTTCCTTCCTTCCTCCCCCTTATTCTTTTGATCCAGCCTCCTTTTCTTTCCACATTTCTTTTCCTTCAAGCTTCATCTTTTTTTTCCTAACATTCTTTTTTACCATGTTCTTTATTTCTTCTTGCTCTCAGCTTTTCTCTTGCTTTTATCTCCACTTCATACAGAATAACTGTGCGGCTTGGTGAGTATAATGAGGCTGTTCCTCTACAACTTCAAACCTTCCCTTCACCCGTTTGCCAGGGTTTTAAAACAAACCCGTAACAAATATTTTGACATTCAGACACAAGGGAAGACGTGTGCAATGATTCCAAGCATTCTGATTCATCTCCTGCAAAAACAGGAAGAAAATCCCTTTAAAAGTATCGTGGACTAAATGAAAAACAGAGGCCAATCAAATGCTGATGTGGCTGCTTTTTTCCTCGTTTTAACCGCGGCGATCTCTTTGATCCTGATATTAACTGTCCACTGTGGAATTAGTAAGCATGAAGCTGAGGCTTATTTAGACTGAGAGTAATTAAAGCCAAGAACAGGCCCTATATGTTATGTTGTAAACGATTTAGTAGGCCAGCGGTGTACCACATTGTCATGGATCACAGTAAATTGGCCTTGGCAGCTTATTGTGCAGATACACAGTCACTGTAGCACGTTTATAACAGTAATTGCTACGAATGAAATACCCATGGTACTGTATAGCACGCCACTCCACAATAAACTTGATTATTATGGTAATTATATAAGTATAAAACACTTTAACATGAGTGCCTGGATTTATCATCACAATTGTTGTGCGTGCGTTTACAGAGCTGGGAATTGGGGCCGTCTGTTCAAAGGCCAGACCACCGAGTTGATGGGAGTTCAGAGAAAAAAAGGTAAGTTTCTTGCCATTTTGATTATTATCATTTTTCTTGTTCTGCAGTCGAATTGCGAATGCACGAATAGGCACATGGAGGGGGAAGGGGGGGTGGTTAAGGCAGTATGAAAAGATAGAGGGATGGTGGGATAAGGGGGCGGAAAAGGAGGGTCGGTGATGAGTCTTGAGCCGCCCTGAGCAGTAATGAGGAAGCAGTAAAAATGAGACGGCATTGTGTTGTACTTTAAGGTAGTTCATCTTTAAAATGAATAGTCCCTGAAGGGCCAGGTGCTTAATGCCATTTATTAATAGACAGACAGGGCCAGCAGTTTGGGCTGTGGCCCTCTGAGAGCCTTTACTTATGATGGAGGGAGAGAGAGAGAGAGAGAGAGATGTATGTGTGAGTGACTAAGAGATAAAAAGAAAGAGTTTGGGGTTGGGGGGGCTGCAGCTGAGCCAATGAAGAACTGTATGGTACAGAGGGCTAATACTGAGCCTGCCAATCGATGGCAGAGATGAGTTATAAGTGTGCAATAGGATGTTCCCCACCGTCAATAAAGACATTTTTGATTAAAAAGTGATGACATTTAAGGACGGATCAACTCTCTCACGCCAGCTAATCACCAGAGAGCCGTCATCCTGGTCCTTTAAGCCGAGGTCGCGGGTCAGAGGGCAGAGCTTTAATGACTTGATAATTAAAGGGGTAATCAAACATCAATGGATGACATTCAGGAGCATGAGAAGAAGTGAAAGAAACGTACGATTTTACTTCCACATTTGCACGTGCAGGTACATGCAGTGTTGTGCTGTTGTGTCTCTTAAAGTCATACAGAGGAAGGTTGTCATATAATTATAATTGATCAGTGGCTTCAGTCAAACCTCCCATTTTATGCAAATTGAGCCTGCCGGGTCTGAACCATAAACAAGAGCTCTTCCATTGTAATCTGTGTGAACTGAACTGTGAGCTCGCTCTTGTGAAGTGAACTCGCACGACGCTGTGTGCTGGAGTGTTTACGCTGTTTGTGCATATGTAAGAAACAAGTGTATCTGTCCATCACTCCCTGAGCAAAGAAGCATGGAGCACAATGTGTCTGCTTCTTAGCCCACAGTGACCTGGCCTACTAATGAACCAACAGGCATTACCTCCCTGTTAGCCCGCTCAGCACCCCACCATTTGTCATAAACTGGTGGAGCTGTCACAGGCGAGCTCAGGGCTGAGGAGGAGACGCGCCACACAACGGCAACGGCAGCTGCTCGAGCCCGGCGCCGCTTTCACCGTGAGCCACAGCATCTCCAGCTGCCTCCCAGGACACCGCACAGCGACAGCCTTTGCCAAATAGCTTTCATTACATGGGAAGCATCAGTCTTGATAAAAGATCCAAACAATGGAAGAGAGGTGGATTTACTGTGCTGCTCTCCACCTGGGCTCTGATAATATTGTTGGTGTCGGGAGTAAAATATCACCGCTGCCATTTGCACACATCTAAATCTCTGAGTGTAGACGTTGCGCGTAGCTAGCTAGCTATGGGCCATATTGCTATTGATTGGTGGAATGATAGAACAATTTCTTACCTGGTGTTGAGGATGTAGCAGAGGTGGTGTCATGGGGGGGAGAGAAGGAGAGAGAATTTGATTAGTGGTGGCCTTCAACTGTGTATAGTACATGTTCAATAAGGAAGTACTGAGGAGACTGAGTACACAAACACAACCCTGAGAGTCAGTGCAGCATCACCACATAAAAGCTGCAAATAAACTGTAAGAAGTGCAGCATTAAACTTTTATATAAAAGAACCTAAAGAGTAATTTACTGTTAAACTTTGTCTAAGCGAAGACCAACACGACAAAAAGTCAAAACCCCCAACACAAACTCCTGCTGATGACTTTGTGCTTTGCAACACAAAGCTTTGGGGTTTTAGCAGTATTGACAAAAAGCTGGTGGCCTTGTAGCATAGACATATACTGGCCTGTTGTGGCTGTAAATGCATCAGTAAAGATACTGCAGGTTAAAACACAAAGCAGAGTCTTTGGCTTCCAAATGAAAAATATCTACCTGCATGTGAAAATAATATCAGACCCTGTTATGTCATGCTAATTTTCTCCTCTTCCTTCTCTACCTCCACTTTATATGAAAAATATGATATATCTGAAGGAAGGTTGACTGCCCACTCGTTTTTACAGAATAATTACTGTATATTCATGTTCTAGTCCCAGTGATAAAGACAAAGACATTTTAAGCCACGAGGCCGACTGAATAGGAATCCTCATCCCTCTAAGCCACACTTCAATGCCCCTTACACCCCCCTGACACTCGCTAAGGCTCTGAGTCAAAGTCTCTCTCTCATATCCACAGGAGCCTCCCACCACAAATGTGCTTTAAACACATAAATATTCATTGGCATTGCACATAAACCCCATCCATTCGCCAGCAGAAGCAGCCATCTGCATTAACAGGGCTCAAGCTGTGAGCGAAACCTTCTTCATACGTATGCAGCGTACATCAGTGGAAGCCCGGGCAAAGCCAAATCCAAGCACCCCAGTCCAAAGCAACCTACACTTGGCAGGTGAGATTGTGAAAAGCACGGCTCAACTATTTATGGTACAGTAGCCGTGTGCCATATATAGCCGCTCCACATGGTCTTAGTTTGGAGTGTTTCGTGGGCGAGTGTTAGTTTGATGCTAGTTTTGAAATGCCTCCACACAAAGCTGTGGTTGGAAGAATATAGTGTTTGGTTTTGTTTGTATACTTTGCTTCTTGTTGGCAATATAAAGACACATAGAAGGCTTCATTTGCAAAAACTTCAAAATAAATTCATATTGACAAAGCAAGGTTTTTTTTTTTAGATGGATATATTTACATTTAAAAAATTAAATACTGTAAATGCTGTCCTTTAGGGATGTTCTGTTTCAAACAGAAATAAAGAAACAGTTCATTAGCAGGATATCCAACATGCTGCTGAAGGAACAATCTGAACATTACTGGGAAAATAGTGTTTTAATGTCACAAAGATCTCAGTTTTAAAGAAGCCAACAGAAAATTTGTTTCATTGACAGCATCACCATTCAGGTACTTCAATACAATACAAATTGGTGGTGGAAATATTCCACACTGGAGATAAAAGTCTAAGTTTAAATCAGCTTCCTGTGATCATAACACTGTTTCCGATCACATCGTATATAATCCATAGATCACAGTCTTACTGTACTGCCACTGAAACATGAGCATTTCCTATGTTGCAGCTTTTAACTGGCAAAGCACAAGTTCACTTTTAATATGAAGAAGTCAGAGGAAATGACATTTGTCATTAAGTCCAAAATGTGTCTACAAAACAGCAATCATGTCTGTTTTTCTGACAGCAGATCATTTTTAAAGGTTTCAGGGACTAAAGAAACAGTGAAGGAGCAGCCACAGTGAGCTGTTAGATGAAGAGCTGCATACCTCCAACTTTTTAGCAGGGTTTCCAACTCCATATCTCACATCTACATCATCAGCTTCTCTATTAGCACTGTATTAAAAATCCAAAATATGGCCTAATAGCCATTTTTGCTTTTTGCTTTGACACCAAATCCCCCCGTCATCATGTTGTCGGTCGAATCTCATCACTTTCGCCACATGAAAATTGAAATCTGACTCCTGCTCCTACAACTGTGCTGCTGCTGTCTGCACTTCCAGTAACACCAGTAACCCCAGTAACACCAGTAACACCAGTAAGAGGCAGACCTTGTGTTTGTGTGTGTCCAGATGTGTGTTTGAAGACAGTAGGGGGCTCGTTTTGGAGGTTTAATGTCTGTGTTACATGTAAGATGAATGATAATGATTGATATTTGTTGGTGAGAGATGGTGAGCGAAACATCATGGTGGAAAGAACTAAATGAAATGAAGATAATAGTGAAAAGAAAAAATGTTGTAAAAAGTATAAATTTTGCAGTTTGTCGAGCGATGCCACGAGCATCATCATGGCCATCGGCTTTGCAGGAAACTAGCCTGTGATCTGCTTAAACTCTTAAGTAAGGATCATCTTCTTTTTTTCAGATCCCGTCACTCAGCTCTCTCAGCGGACAGATTCCCTTTACAGATAAAGCCTCGGGATCTCCAGCCAGATTCTCTGTCACTAGAAAGCTGTTTTCCCACAGATTACATCAGCCTTGGTTTTAAACAGCCAGGAAAACTGGCACACATACAAGATAATCACTGTTACGCTGATCAGTGGCCTGTTTTAAGAGGCCATAAAGCAAAGCACAGAGAAGGGGTTAAGTTTCACTGAGTCCCGGCTTCACGTCCGGGTTCTCTGGAGGACTTCTGTGTGTAATTATTTAAAGACCCTGTTTTACAGTATACACCAGAAGTGAGTCCAGAGAGGGAGAGGAAAACATGGAGGAAAGGATGGGTGGATGGAGGACTGAGGGACGGATCAGGTGCCTGCTGAGAGAGAGTAAAACCTTTCAGGTTGGTGCTGAGCAGAAAAAGGGTGTTGGTGAGTTATGAGATGTGTGTTGCTTCCATGTTGCCGTGCTGTGAGGCTGCAAGAGTCTACAGCCAACAGCTGGCTCCTGGGATCAGCCACGGAGATGAACGAACTCCCTGTGAAATCAGAAATGAACCAACAGCACCGCCGCACATGCATGCACACGCACATACATGCACACGCACATACATGCACGCACACACTAACATGCATGTACGTCAGCGCGAGTCAGTGTGCTAATTCTGATGCAACAACCTGGAGCTACAACGCTCCAATGATGATAAACAAACAACATTTTGGATTGGGAGGGACGGATGGAGGGCTGGATGGAGAGAGGGAGGGGGGAGGGAGGGAGGGAGAGTGTGGCAGTGCCGGGCAAATAAGACTCAGGGGCTTTTTTTTTTTCAAACATGAGATAGTTTCGGTTCTTTTAAAATGTATGTTTGAAGTTGGGGCTCAGCTGAACACAAGCTGTTTGAAAAAGACTGATGCAAGAGTGGAGCCGGGGATGAGAGAGAGGCCAGAGAGAGGGAGCGAGGAAAGGGGGTTGGGGGAAGACAGAAAACGATCCACGAGAAAAACCTGCGCAGAACGAGCACGAGCTTTCACCAAAAGACACAAAAACAAATGGAGGAAAACAGGAAGGAGGCCCCCAGTGGTGCAAGATGGATGGTGCAACAGAGATTCAGTATACAGCAAATATGAACAGAATTAAAAAATAATAATATTGAAGAAATTGTGGGTCAAATGGTAAGCCTGATTTTGGAGGGGGGCTCCAGGAGAAGAAGTATTATTTTATTTTATTTTTTTTAATTTTCTTTTTAAAAAAAAAGAATAAAAAGGGATGAAAAAGAATTAAAACATATGACTATAACATAAAATATGATTTGGATTGTATGTTGATTCTGTGCTTTTTAAGGACTCTCATGGTGGGAAGGTCAGAGATGACAAAATATATTTTCTCCTTTCTATCAGCTGAAGCCCATCTACTGTCCAAGACACACACACACACACACACACACCCACACACACACACACACATTTCTGTGACACTTTAATCAGAGCGTGGCATGCTCTCAGTCCAGACAAAGCCCAATCAGGGCGGTGATAATTTGGCCTCTCCTTCAATCAGCAGCACCGTAATTGCATCAGTCACAATCTCCATTTCATCTTTCATGTGTGTGTCAGGGCGGCAGACAGGAGACAGAAGGACACTCCGAGGCTCAGACCTATCATTAAAACAGACAACCAGCAAATCCAGGGGAACAAACACCGAGAACAATACAACAAATTGTTGTCATTTCACTGACAGGCCTGCTCGAGTCCTTCCCCTGGTAGAACATTACGGGGAAAAATCTGATCTTTTGTTTCTTTTCTGCGTCGATATAATGGCCTTTTAAAGAGAAAGGCATCAGTAAGTAAGTAAAAAGCTCTGAGGCAAAGAAAAAATATATTCACAAAGTGCTTTCTATGTGTTCATATACATCCAATAATTTACTGTATATAAAAAATTACAAGGAAAATTGACTCATAATTGGAGCATGATAGTGATAAATACAATCTGATCGTTTAGTAGCACTCCTTACAATGTAGAAAAGGTGACAATGGGAAAGAGTAAGATATGAAAAAAACAAGAAATGAAGACTGAAGAGACAAAGAAAGAGAAAGAAAAGAGGAGAGAAGAGGAGAGAAGGGGGGGGTGATGGGTCAAAGACAAATGTATGACTACTCATTACTTCTGTTATCTTTGGGCAAAATTAGTCACATATATGTTTTGCAAGTACCTTAATGCATATGTCAGGTAAGTGACATTAGCCTGTGAATGATTAATGGGACACTTGAGATCTATTACATATTAAAGAGCAGGGAAGTCCAGAGGAGGAGGATTCGAGCCGGATCACCTCACAAGATACACTTTGATTTATGCAGAATCACCTTAAAAATGCAAATGATTCATTTCAACAAATGTTCCAACAATTCAGCCCGCTGAGTCACATTCAGAAGATTGTAGATTCAAGTCTGATGCTCAGAAGGGCCACAGGAACGGGAGCCCCACCCGGACCGAGACGGTCCCCGGCCTTGTTTGAAGAAAATGAATAGATTTGTCAGCAGTGTGAAGGAAAATGTAGGTGATCAGAGTCTGATGCACAAAGCAGAGCTGAAAAACTGCACAACAGAGATTAAAGAGATTGATGCCTGTGCAATGAAACCTCCCTGATCAACCCATGCGTCTGTATTAGCATTTATTTCAAACACACACACACACACACACACAGAGATCTTACACAACAAGTACTTTTCTCTGGTCCATTCATAACCAAACACAAGACAAGCCCCCCCTCCTCTCTTTCTCTCTCTCCAAACTAATGGATCCATGCTGGGCAGCACAGGTAAAAGCAGACAGAAGGATCAATTTAGATGATCTATGAAAGTTATTAGTAATGACATTTATGAATATTTTATGGAAGGTAGAGAATGCCATCATAAATTTTTATATAAGGAAATGAGGCAGGAATATAAAACAAACAGCATTAAACATTGAACATGGCCCCCATGTCAAAGGGATTGTGTCCAGAATAATGGGTAAGTTAACAAGGATGAGGGGGCGGGACGAAAAGCGAGGGAACAATCAGTCGTCCTGGATATTTCTGCTTCTACGCAGAGATGGAAAGGTCAAGCCGGAATCGGCCTGGGATCTCTATGTGTGTGTGTTTGTGTGTGTGTGTGTTTGGGGGGTTCCTAATAAGAAAGAGCCATCATCATTTATTCCTGTATCGATTCGATCTGTCCCCCACAGTTTTGTTGTCCCTCTTCTTCTACTTAATTCAAAATAAAAGCCAGGAAAGTGTTTTATATTCCGTGTGTCCGGCTCGGGCATCAACATGCATCTGAAGCAGTTTGCGTCCCACACGGAGCCCGATGGGGGCTCAAACAGTCCGGATACATTCAACCACATGGAGACACGGGACACCTGATCCACCAATTCAGACCGAACCACATGGACTATGAGCATCTTTTCTATGAAGCTTCAATAGCAGAATGTTCTGCATACGAACTGTACTTGCTGTTTTGGGAAAGCTGGTGCTGCTGGAGTCTCCTCTGTCCTCCTGCCACCTTGTGCTCACCTTCTTCAACGCATATTTACATGACAGTGAGTGGACCGGTGTGTATCCTCCAGTGTATCCCTGTCATCTCAGGTGAGGTCTATAAAAAGAACAGCTGATCCCCGGCACAAGCAGCCCGGCCAAAGTAGAAATAAAGAGATATTTCTTATTTTCATTGGGATGGCACTCAAGTAAAGACAGTGAAATGCACTATAAATACAGGTGGAGGAGCTGACATTTTTACTCCAGACCATAGTCAAAGTGC
Organism: Acanthurus lineatus; assembly: GCA_029814665.1. Lineage (NCBI taxonomy): Eukaryota > Metazoa > Chordata > Actinopteri > Acanthuriformes > Acanthuridae > Acanthurus > Acanthurus lineatus. Next base: position 19,840,375 of record JAPZDV010000021.1, on the reverse strand, counting down.
AGCAGCCTCGGCGGCACACACTGATGTCCTTGCCTCAGTTAGTGTATATCACTTTAAAGAGGCTATATTTTGCCATTTAGTGCTGACGTGAGCAGATTTCGTAGGAACAGGAGAGGCACGGAACATCTGGATAGCATTTAGGCTGTTTATAAAGACAGGAAGTCCTCTCTGACCTGTTTTTCACACTTCATTTAATGCCATGGATTGATGTCAAATCTGAGTGTGTGCACGTCTCTGTCTCTGTCAGTGTGTGTGTGTGTGTGTAGGTCGCCACTTGTGTTCCTCTGTATACAGACTAGACTCGTGTACACAAATTAGCATACGGAGCAAAAGGCTGCCATACAATAATTCACACATATGCCCACACACACACACTCACACACACATTACTGTACAAAAGCTCTACATTTTAACTACACTTGACACGCCGCAACTTAACATCTCTGGGCAGCCTAATTATTGACCACACGCATGCGACTCTGAAGGAGTGTGCAGCTTGGGAGTGTCTTTCCTTCTGCCAGTGACAGTTGGTTTGTCGGGGGCCAGGCAGAAGAATAGCATGTGGCCAGGGGGAGGTGATTAGCATTCACATGGCACCTGTTGCCAGCCAGTGTGCCCATGCAGGCTGCAGATAATTACAGTGATTTTGTGGAGGAGAGGAGTGCAGGGGTAATTGTAGTCTTGGCAGAGCAAAAGGGAGAGGAGAGAAAGGAGGACAGCACTTTCACTATCTCACGCCACAGAGCTGTTGATGAACACGCCCGCTCGAGTGCATGTCACACACACACACATATATGCAAACACACACACAGGGATAAAATACTGACTAAAGCAGCGGCGGGCCGAGCACACACACACACACGCACACAAAGGCATACAAACAGATACACATATAAAAACCATAATTAAGCCTTTGTTGCCATAGCAACGCCTTGCTGGACGGATGATAGCGTTAAGCTAAAGTGGCGAACATTTAGAACGGTAATCAGAGGACCTGATGGCACGGACGTCCGCGGGCCGGCCGTGAGCAGACCTGCCAGGACGCTCAGTCGTCTGCCGCAGATCTTCTTTAATACAAAAAACAAGCCTCAGCCATAAAACACTCGCCGCGGCTCACTCACTTAGCGGGCCTGTTGTGCCATCACTTCAGCCATTACAAATTATGTTATTTAGTAAACGTCTGCTGCGACACCCGAGGGATGGCAGAGGGGGTGGGAGTAGGGGTGGATGGAGGGAACCTATAATATTACATAAAGCGTTAGCACGGTGTAAAGCTCCAATGATTGGTGTTAAGGTTTTCATTACACAAAATGAGTAATTGCTTGTCATTTGGAGCTGGCATATCCCACAATCATCCTCACTTCTGTGCCATCAATCAAGCGTTTAAGTGCTGATGACTCGGCTCACATTTAAAGCAGGGCAGCCGAGCCACAATGCACTGGGGAAACTCATTGTTTGCTTCGTTACTCCTCAGAGCTCAGCTACTGTGTGTGTGTGCACGAGTGTGTGTGTGTTCCTGTGTGCTTGTGTGTGTGTCTTTTGTCTCCGTGTTTGTGTAGTTAAGCACGCTTATGTGTGCAGAGGAGAAATAAGATCGGGATGTCGTCTTGCTTTCCTAAGTAGCACTTCATTCCTCAGTTCATAATACGTCAGGCGGTGCTGTTAAGTAGCTCACGGAGCAAAGACAATAAACACAACTGTGGAGTCATAGTTCACTCTGTGTGTGTGTGTGTGTGTGTGTGTGTGTGTGTGTGTTCTGCATGCAAAAAACATTAGGAAACTTAGTGGGACTACAGTAAAATTTAATAAGCTCCTCATTGAATGTAAAGTGGGACAATTTCCACACACTCAAACAAACAGCAGCACTTCATTTGGACGAGGCTTCTGGATCGGAGCCACCGACGCGCCTGCAGAGTTATCGTCACCGCTTCTGCCCCCCCCCTGCTCGTGACCAGGCAGGACATGGGGTAGGCGGCAGACGGGAGAGGGCAGAATGGGACAGGAGATGAGAAGAAAGAGGGTTGGTGGATGGGGGGCGGGGGGTACACACCACGCCAGTCAACCAAATGATTTGCTCAGTAAAGTAAAACTCAAGTGGAACAACAGCAATTTTTACAGTGGAGCCTGAGCCATCATCTCTCTCTCCCTCCCTCTCTCCCTCCCCCTCTCTCCCCCTCTCTCTCTACCCTCACCTCTCATCCCCCCCGCCCCCCTGCCTCCCCACACACTTTTGCTCCCGATTCCCACCAAATCTCAAGCTTGGTTTGACACCAATAAAGTGTGCTGCTCAGGCAAGGAGAGCTATACTTTTTCCATTCAGATCATTTTGGACTGAGATACAGCCAGAAGGCAGAAGATGAATATAGTGTGCAAAACGATGACAAGGAATGAGTCACGGAGGGACAAAGACAGACAGACAACAAGGGACAGCACATGATATTATAACAGTATTAGTACTTTAGTTAAAAAGCATGACCATATCATTTATATTATATTTGCTCCCAATTGAAAACCATTATTTATATTCTAAAAACAGACCGTATATTTCAGCTGTATCAGAATTAAAGCTTCATTTTTTTTTGCAGTAACCCGCTCTGTCAGCATCTCTGCTTTGTTTTGCAGGGTGCAAGCTGCTCCTCTTTGTTTATCCACCATGCACTAGCGCCATGTTGAGAGATGTCTGCAAAAATCGTACTCCCACTGTAAGAATGGTGGACAGACGGGCAGACGGGCGGGCAGCGTGAAGCTGAGCCACAGCCCAGGGCCAGGGCAGAGTAAACAGGTATTCATAGCCAGTACACGGCCCAAGCTGAGGCACAGAGAGATCAATAGCTTAATGGAATTAGCCTGGCTTTGAAACATGACTGCCAATCGTATTTACTGAAGGCTGTTTATGTTTGCTATGGAGCCTGACTCAATATTTAAAAGCTAAGCAAAGGTACAAACCAGAAAGTTGTCCAAGCTGACACCAGGAAGAACAAAATCTTCACTGCTGCTTTAACACAACAGTGATGTCTGCATTTATTTACCTCTGAAGGAACAGAGACAGACATGTCCAACACTTTTTTTCTTGTGTGATATCACTCCTTATCTATCTCACAAAGAGGTTTGCTTTCAATGTGATTAAATTCACTTTCACAGAGGTCTTTGACTCAGGACCCTCATCAACAACACTGTGCTGTGCATTACAGTGGAGTATCTTAAAGTCCACAGACACACCGATCCCAACGAGGTCACACGTGAAAACCTAATTCTATATCTTTTTAAGTTTAATTTGACTCTTTCTGGGTGTCTGATTCTGTTCACCTCGCCTCATAAAGCCACAAGTCTAAAATCCTCCTCTGGTTAATACGAAAGATTGTCGTGAACAAGAAGTGGTAACCGCTGAGCTTCAGCTTCTGAGCTGTGAAACCAACCTGCAACCAGAGAGTGAATCCCCCCCCGTACCCCCCGACCAAAGGCAGTGGAGAGGTGACACACAGAGACATCCATACTGTACGCAGATATAAATACATACCTCCCAACACGCACGTATACACAAAAAGCCAGGCTCGCCACAGGGATGGCGGGTGCAGCGTGATTAAGGGCACGGAACAGATGCCCACCTGCTCCCTCTGAACCTGGCCGTGCCTCGGCTATGCCACGGTGCCCAGGGTTGCCCCTGGGTGCCTTAATACACTGTTTCCATCTGTTGCCTGGAAAGTGAAGGGCAGAGATGTCCAAGTGCACGGGTATTATCCCCCCCCCTTACTCTCTTTCTGTTCCTCTGTCAGCCCTCGCTGTCTACGCCTGCCGTCTCCGTTGCATCCACCTACCAATCGGCTGTGAGAGGAAAATTGTACATTATTGGAATAACACAATGTCTAAAGTCTTGCCTTCGAGCCATCGCACCAACTAAGCAGAGTGCGCAGCTTTCAGCTGACAGACCAGTTCTGTGCATTTAGCATAATGATGGCATGAAGGCAGGGAGGGAAGCGATGAAGAAAGCTGCCCAGCATGTCTTCTTTGATTTAGCTCAATTTTATCCATTCATCAAAGAAAGGCCTGTATTTGCACAGTGAACAAAACAGCAGCGAGATAAAAAGGGCTGCCCGATGGTGGAGTGCAGAGTGTTTACAGACAGGATAAAACATTAATAACTACATATAGTGTGCTGAAATGCCTGTCCGTCAAATAAAAGTGATTCTGGATTTTTTTCCTTCTCCTTTACTGCAGTTGTAAATGATTATTATCAGCACAAAGCCTGCCTTTATTCTAATTACCTTGTAAATAAACTTGCTTGTCATTACTTTTCAAACCAATTACAGGCTGCCTAATGGAAGCGCTTAATTAGCAGACACTCTACCGGAAAAAAAGGAAAGAGACAGGGGGGAAGAAAGGGAATGAATAGAAAAAAAAAGGGAAAATGCTGGTGGGGGAGGGACTGCATTCACTGTGTAATTATACAGTCATCAGATGTTTTTTTTCCCGTCTCCTCTGCTGTTTTGCAACCGTGCCACAATAGAGGTTGGACCTCTTTCTCCTCTCTCTGTCTGTTAAGCAGGCAGCTGACAATGGAGCACTCGGCAGGCGGTGACCCGGACCCCCTAATAGTGCTGTGGCAGCCGTGGCCCCTCACAGCGGGAGGACAGGAAACAGCAGAGTACTGCATGTTGGTCGGCCCACCCGCCCCCACCGCCTCTCCAAACTACAACCCCTGTATATCTGCGATGCCCTCCCCTCAGCACCCCATCATCACCCCCGTTCACAGTGATGCGATCCTTGCAGCCGAAGACGTCTTCTTCCTGCATAATAATGTCATCAGTGCCGTGTGAAAACTTGTCCTGCTTTGTTTGATTTTGATTGCAACATTACCCTGCTTCCTTTTTTTTTCCTTTATTGTTCTATTAATGAACAACTTGGGATTTGGATTTTGTTTCATGGACTTTTCTCTCCAAGAACATTTTGAAAAACTGCCTAATATTATACAAGACAAACAAAATAAAACTGATTTGTTCGCTGACATTGATACCGCCGTGTTCGGGATAATGGCGGGCCTTTCTATTGACTGTCACAGCTATTATAATTACGGTCCATTTTCCTTGACAGAGAGCTTTGGGAAAGGGGAATGTCTCTCTGTCATTAGCAGAAAATGTTCTAGTCCAAGTAACTGCCTCCTGAAAGGGTCGTGACTAAGTGGCAAAGGGAACAGCTGACCATTATTTCCACTGCATTCTTTAAGCCTTTTCTAATGAATGAGGCTGGGGGGAATATAATCTACAGAAGATAATGGAATATGGCACAACACTCTTTACTGTTGGTGGGCTCGGAAAATGGAACACACAAAATCACGCGTGCCGCTGTTAACTGTGACATGTGCTCCCCCATTACTGACTCAAAGATGCGCAAAGGAAGTGTGAAACGCATTAAGGAAGAAAGAGGAAAACAGCTGTAACTATCTCCAAGCTGACAGGAGTGCTGGCCTATTCCACAGAGGGGGTGGGGGGGGGGAGAAATGTTTCTTCAGCGGTGTTGTTATCAGGCACAGTCCATCTGACTGGGGAGGGCTGGGTAGGAGAGGGGGAGAGAGAGTGGGCAAGAGGTGTGATTACAGCCATGTTAAGACCTGAGAGAGAGAGATCTGTACCCACAGAGATTAGACACTCATCATTCACAGGAAGGTTGGGATGGAAGGATGGAAGGATGAGGGGTGGAGGAATGGCGATGGAGGTGGCAGCGGTGTTATACCGGTGTTTAGGGTTTAATATAAGAACTCTGCCAGCATAATTGCGTTTCGGCCCTTATCCTCGGCTGCATCAGGCCTCGTTTGGCAACAGTTTCGGGCGCCTTATCTGCTGCCTTTCTCTCCCTATCCGGACCCAATCAAATTTGCTCCGGCTAGCAAGGGACAGGCAGAGGAGTGTGGAACACAGCAATGATAAGGGGGAGGGGGGGCTTGTATTTTTATGTGTGAGGGATTTTTTTTTTTTTTCTAATTTGAAATGAACAGTTTGCTTGGCATGCTTATCTTGCTTTCATTAGTGGGCTGTCATACTGTGAAGGCAGCCACAGAGTAAGGCAGGAGTGCAGGAAGGCAGGGGAGAAAGAGAACAGGCAGACAGGCTGTTAGAGAAGTGGGGAGTCGTGCAGGTAAGAAAGAAAGACGGGCAGGAAGGAAGAGAGAGGCAGACAGCCAGCTATGGGAGACGGGATGCAGGCAGGGGACTGTAGACAGGATAATGTCAGGCATATTCTCTGAGCAAGAGCTTCTAAACAGCAACATGTCAGGAATGACTCACAGAGAGAGTGATACAGTAACCTGATAAAAGCTTACATAAGAATCAAACGTTTCCAAAAAAGTTGGGACGCTGTGTGCAGCATAAAAACAGAATGTTATTTGCTTTCCCTTTTCGACGTGCACTCAGCACAAAGACAGGATGTTTAATGTTTAACCTCAGTCCAAATCTGATTCTAGCAACACGTTTCAAAGAAGTTAGGACACAGGAAATGAAAGACTGAGAAAAAAAAATTTAAAAAACACAATAGAAATGCTGGAAACAGGTGAAAGTGTCATGACTGGGTGTGATTAGGGCATCTTTCAAGTTTCAGCCACTCACCAGCAAGGCTTGAGAGCTCCATGTACAACAGTTATGAAACATACTGTAAGATAAAGTGTATACACAAGCAAGCACACTTATTGCAAGCACAGCGCTTAAATATAGTCAAAGCTAAAGCAGAAAGTTGGTCTGCAACACCTTTCACCTTTACTTTTAATCCATTCATTTGTTTTCCAGGTCAGTTTGACTCCAAGTGCAACCTAGAAGTTTGTTTAAATGCATGATGGTGGTTTGACTACTTCTGTTTCTTGACCTATTTAGTGTCTTTTTGCAAATTATCTGTTACCATTGAAACTATAACCAAAATCACCTCGGCTGTAGAAATGCTCGAAGTTCCCTAAAGGTTGTAAATGATGTATTTGAGGCAGAAGATCAGCTGCATTAAATCACAATGATGCCTGTTGACCATTAGCAGGCATATTATGATGCATCAGCCACCTACCAGGGGCCTGGAGCAGCACGCAGCCCTGCACCCACACAACACATGTGCACACACATATACACATGCTTTACAACTGTGCTATTGTGTAGGAGGTTTGCGAGCTGCCTGTGCAGTTTCCATTTTAAAATGTATTCTTCCTTGGACCATAAAAAAAATGCCTCCTCCATGCTCACAATATTCCCTATCATTTTCTTAACATTAGTCCTGGTCCTGTCTGAGGGAAACTGCATGGGGTGGCGATGTAAATGCTGCATGTGCCTTACCTTGAAGTGTATAAATGCCATTGCTCTTACTTGGAAGACTTTGCGGAGCAAAACAGGCTGTGAACAGCAGTCGCAAACCCTAAACAACTCATTAATTTCATAGTTCTCCGAGCAAAATAGTGTGAAAGTTGATGCAAGAGCTGTTCTACAAATAAAAGAGGAAAAAAGTGTGCATGGCATGTTATCAACAGAGTGTCAGAGGGCAAACGCAGCGTAGATTACAGAATGAATTAAAATGAGTTGAAATGAGCATGAACTACATTTTTGTTCCTAGCCTAGAGTTTGTCTATATTTGGGCATAAGAACATTTAATAATGCAATCACGTTATGCAGTTGCACTTCAAAGTATTTACTGAATCATTGCCTGGGGTTGGGATTTAAATTCTGAATAAATGTGTTTATGGATGAGGCAGGTAGCGGTGGATTTAATCTGACAGATTGGAACAGAAGAGCAGAATGTATGTTGGAACCAGGTGAAGGTTAGCATCGCCCCACAAGGCATCAATCTCCATGACAGAACACGACAGACAGACGGAGAGCGAGTGAGGCCCAGGATGGAGAGACGAACTAAAGAGAGACTGATCGAGGGGGGAAAGTGAGAGCGAAGTGAGAGTGAAGGCGAATGTAAAAGGAGATGAGGGCTGCCGAGATCAATAGAGAAGTGTTGCCATGGCAACAGGTCATTGAGAACTATCATTGTCATGTTTTTTTTTCGACTCTTATTTTTTTTAGCAAAAATCCTCACAGAAACTATTGTAAAAACAAAATGAAAATAAGAGGCGTCGTGTCAAACATGAAATAAAAGCAGGAGCTTTGGAGCCTCACATGACAGACCTGCGTTCGAGTGTGTTTGATTGTAGGACCAGAAGCCATTTCCTGATAACAATGTCTCTCCGTTTTAAAATGGGACCGCTGTCGGATGAAAAGGTGGCTAGATTAGGGTGCACAATGTCCAATCAGACTAAAGAGGCCTCGCCTGTGGCTTTAAAAGGAAATATCTGCATGCAGTAATGACGCCTCCGACGCTGACAGCCACACCGTATGTAAACACCAGGTACAAATGTGTCTGTCACTCCTCCACCATGCACAGTTTCTGCACTTAAAACCAGCTGCATATTCCCAAAAAAATACAACAAATGCACAAAAAAACACTTATATACTTATTTGTATTCCCTTTAAGTTTTGCTGCTGGCAGAGGGAAGAGACGTCCCACCAATATCGACTGTAGTTGTTAGATACTGGAATTTATTCTGAGAGTAGGTCGTGTACAGCTGATGCTCTAATCGCCCTGGATCTATGATCCATTTTTCAGCTGGAGAGAAGCTGCCGTCTTCCCCGGGCCCAGATGGTGTCATTACTGTGGTAAGGCTGAGTGATTATACACCGCTCACACTGGGAGAAACAATGGTTCAGACTTCTATAGGCATCCTGCCTGACACACACTCCCTCCCTCTCCTCAACACACAGCTCCACTTTTTTCTGACTCTCCTTTATTTCCATTCATTCTGCTTTGCTTTGTCATCTTATTTTCTTATATTCTGCATTTTTTAATCTGAACTTTTTTCTCTTCAGCTTTCATGGATTGACAAGTTACACAGAGATGGATTATTAAAAGATTATTCGGGCAC
>JAPZDV010000021.1:19815477-19831251 GCA_029814665.1 Acanthurus lineatus | reverse complement strand
CCCCCCCCCGCCCCCCCCCCCCGCCCCCCCGCCGCCCCCCCCCCCCCCCGCCGCCCCCCCCCCCCCGCCCCCCCCCCCCCCCCCCCCCCCGCGGCCCACAGAGCCTCAGCCAGCAAATCTCGTCAATCCGAGCTGGAGAGGAGAGACTTGTGAGCGGAGTAATCTCTAAGACAAAAGGTGAACAAGTTGAGAGAGTGACGGAGAGAGCCGTGACACACCTGTCACATCTCTGACAGCCCAAGAGTCAAGATGGGGGGGGGGCAGTGAGAGGACAGGGAGGGAGAGTGGAAAGAAGAGGGGGGAGTGAGGGAGGATGCAAAGAGAGAGAGGGAGAGAGAGAAAGGCAGTGCAGTGAAGGAAAACATTGCCAAGGCTAGAATCCCCCCCCCCCCCCAAATAAAAATGAAACGAAATAAAAGATAAAGGGAAGCAAAGGAAGCCAGTGGTTTGAAACACAATGGAGTGAAGATGGGCTGGAGCTGCAGTCTGTGATCCGCTGGGAATTGGGGAGTGGGGAATGGGGGGGGATGGAGGGAGTGGGGGGGGTCCAGATTTTGTTATTTTTCCCTTTCATGGTCTATTTGGTTTGCCAGATCATGCAGCTTAAATACCCCCCCTCCCTCCTCCCCTTAACCAGCAGCAATGCAAATTCATATTTAAGGCCAAAACACACACACACACACACACACACACACACTTGCATATACAGTAGATACAGTAACAAACAAACACAGATGTGTGTGTGTGTGTGTGTGTGTGTGTGTGTGTGTGTGTGTGTGTGGTGTGCACAGACGTGGACGTTTATCGCCTCAGAGTATTTCACCGTATGTAAATTATTAATAAAACAGTGGGGTTACACGCAGCATTTCCTGAGCGGTTTGGAACACGAGGTTAACATAAAACACACACACACACACACACTCACACACACACACGTGAACACACACACGTAGACACACACACACACAGGCACCAGACTCCAGTGTAGACACACATTTCCAGTTTTCCTTCTAAGCCATTTAATCCCTCATCGACCCGCTCGCTTTCTGGGACTCTGTTGCTCTGTACATCCTAATAGTCTCTTTACTTTCCTCAGACGAGCAACACACACTCCTCTCTCTTTGTCTTTTCTGCTTTTCTCAAACGTAGCCCCCCCCCCCGACATACCCTTCATTCATCTCTATATTCTTCCCTTCTCTCTCCCTGAAGTCTCTCTCTAATTTCTCCTTTGCTTCATTTCTTTACATTCTCTCAGTGTTTCTGTCTTTTGTCTCTTTCACCTCCCTCTGTCCCCTTTCCTGCTTCCGGTGACAGAGAGCCTCGCTCGTCTTCCTCGTCTTCCTCGTCTTCCTCGTCTTCCTCGTCCTCCTCGTCTCCTGCAGAAGCCCACAGTTCCCTAGCAGCAGCGTCTGGTTATATAACTCACTTAGCTTGTGTACTTCAGATGCTGCTTTCGCTCCTGGTCTCCCTCTTTCTTTCTTTCTTTCCCTCCTTCAGTTGTTCTTTTTGTCTCAAACCTCTCTGTCTCATTTGCTTTTGCCCACCGTGCACTCCACACTTCCCCTGACCTGTGTTCCTCCTGCACACTTTCTCATTTTAATGTCTTTTTGTATTACAGTCGTCCCTTTCTCTTTCTCTCTCTGCCTCCCTCCCTCACCATCCGCCCCCACCCATTTGCCGTCTGCACTCATTTTCATTCTCTCTTGTTCAACTCCACTCTTGCTCTCTTCTTTGTCGCACTCTCTCCTTTTTCTGGTCCTTCACTTTCCTTTTCCTTTCCATCTTTTTCCACCCCCCCTCTCTCTCCCACACCTCTTTCAGCATGTTGAGATGGGAATCACAATGCCAGCGAGTAGACGGGGGCAGAAGAATGCCGTTTCCACGCCGCGTTCACACGTCCTCTGGAAGGAGGAAATATGTGGCAGCGTTTGTCACAGAAACACAACTGAAGGTTATTTAGTGCCGCCGTTTCTCACCGACGTGACTCCATAATATTCATGAGGATAAATAAAATTGCCATTTTTGAGCCACTGAATGCGTCTCACACACACACACACACACACACACACACACTTTAAACACTCTGCAAAGCAACCGGATTGGTAATTCGGTGGCATCCGGGGCGCGGTGCAGCATTGCTGAGGAGACAGCACCTCTGTCTCTACATGCAAACATGGCAAAGTGCCTAGACTTCTCATAAGGATTCGAGGAGCGAGGAGCAGCACGGGGAGAAGAGGAGGAGAGAGAGAGGAGGAGAGGGGTAGAGAATTGGTAATGCACTCCCCCAGCATACAGCGAGCCACATGGAGGAGCCAGATAAGACACCCTGGCCCCTGCTCTGACTGCTGGAGTAAAGCCTCTCCACCGACGCGAGCGATGACTGCGAGGCTTTGGCCGACGCTTCGCTCTATCCATCTATAGCCCAGTGATGCCTCTATTACAATGGCTGCCCCACAGCTACGTGGGCCCGCGCCAGCTGCACAGGATTATAATTAGAGGAACCATGAAGTGCCCTGGACACTGGCAATTGATCTGACTGACAGTCCAATATTTTCACCAGGGAAATAAACCTTGTTTGCCACTGAGGCAAAAGCAGGAGCGGGGATTGGGAGCGTGGTGGGTGTCGGGTGAAAGAGGGTGGAAAGTGAAATGGAAAAGAACTGGAGGGGGAGATTTGGGAAGTTTTTTTTCCTCTGCTGCACTTTTTGTGTTTTCCATCCTCACTTAATTCAAACAGAAATGGAAAGCTGATTGAATGCATATTAGCGAGTTTGTACACAACAATGTGTGTGTGCATGTGTGTGGGGGGATGGGTTTGTGTCTGTGTGTGTATACGTTAAGGTCCTTTTTGATTGAGATTCCCACTTCAATTTCAAATTCAAGTAGCACCTCCTTTAAGCAGCAAAGTCTGGTTTGTTGTGGAGAGTTACTCTTGCTTTTAATGATGTCTGGCCTTGTCAGCCATCTTCCAGCAGATAAGCGAGCAGGCGCAGTCGCATCTGCAGAGGGGAACTACGTTTAACGGCGTCAAACCCATCTGCTTTTCTGTCTCTCAGAGAGCGACGTGTTGTGTGGTGACAGTGAGACTGAATGCTGTTTTGAGCAAATCCAGGTCAGCCTGACAAATACACAGGTTTGTGTCGACACTTTGGGGTTGTTCTAATGTTTGCTTCTGTTGTTTCCTCTGAGGCTCTGGGGAGGCTTTCAGCTTGACAGCATCACTACAGTTCCCACAAGTCTGCTGCTGGGTCACATGCCCGGCGAGAGACGAGAGAGACGGAGGGAGACAGCTGGAGTATGAAACCAGAGAGAGAGAAAAAAAGGAGCTTGAAGATAACTTGTGACATATTTTAGGGCTGTGAAATGTTTAAGGAGATGCACATTGCTCTTGCTTCTTGATGTAGTGAACAAGCCTCCATCCAGAGCCTCAGAAACACAGTGTGAGTCTAGCATGCAGCGCCCACGCACAGTCCTGTTAGCTTCATAATGCAACCGTTCACACAATGATCCACACGTTTGGTATTTTTGTCATTATGTCTCTTTTGCCTGTATTAAGCCAGATGGTGCTGTAGGAGTACTGTGGAGTTTGATGGTAGTGCCTCTTTTATTAGCGTACATACAGTATGGTACGTTTCAAACAGAATTTTTATATGGAAACACAATCATTAATGTACTGCATTTTTTTTTTTTATCATCAGTGAATCACATCATTAAAATTTGAATAATAAAAAAAAAAAGCTTTCAAGTTTCGATATCACAGATTGTCTGAACGCCACAAAACTTCACCAGAACTCCTCTCAGTCACAAAAATCAAAGCTGAAGTATAAATATGGTGAATATGTGCACGTTATAAACAGAGAGAGAAAATTATATTTTAATTTAAAAATAATAAATGTTAATATTTTAACTTTGTTCTCTGCATTAAGTTTCCTGGTTCATATTAAGACCAAGTTTATTCAAAAAATGAACAATTTAAATGTAGTTTAACTGTTGTCTGTCAGTGCATTATTTACTTATATCAACATTACAAATTAATAAAGTATGAACGCAGCAAGAGACAAAGGAGGAAGCGTGCCACTCAGTCAGAGGCATGAGATATATGAGCACAGAATATTTCAGTGATGTTTGATTTTTATTTCAGTAGATGAGATAAATAAAAGATTTGTATATGCATGGAAAGGACGGGGGGGGGGCTCTGTGCTTCTGTACTGAACGTCCCTTTCAAGTCTGTCGCTCATACAAACTGATGTAAATCTATACGAAATCTGGTCCAAAATTATTAATTTTTTACATTTAAATCATTCACAAAAGGCATTCACACTCTTATTTTGCGAGCTTAGTTTGGTCTAATAGGACAAATTTATATGTGCTTTAAATAACAGCATTTATTAACACTGTGCCACTTTTAACCAGAGAGTCAGATTCAAGATGTTTCAACAGCAACTAAAAGAAAAAAAAACTGTTTCTGCACTGATTTCTTTCTTTCTCCTCTGCTGGAGACAAACAGAGTCTCTACATCATTTTTACAGAATGTGAGAAATATTCCTTTTATTTATTTTCCTGCATCAATTTTGTCACCTTTTTCTTTTGCGCTCTTTTTCTTTCAATTTTGTTGTTATTTTCTATTCTTTAATTTCTTTTTTTTCCCATCCTGCATTGCCGTGTGATTAAACCTCATTCTTTCTCCTTTTATGCATCACCTTCCTTCTTTTCACATCTCGTCCTTTAGATTTTCTCCCCTTGCCTCTGCAACACCCTGTAGCATCAAGGCTATTCAAAGCAGGCAGGCAGTGAGAGCTTCATGTGTTATCTGCCGGGGTGACAGTAATGCACTATTTCTTTTCATCTTCAAGCAATGCCTGCATTATCAGTGTATAAGATGTATGGCAAGACAATATTAATGGTCTCTTTCTCCTGTGTGAAATGAAAGAGGCCTCAGCAAAACAAACAATCTGCTCTTTCTTCTCAAGGAAACCGAGCAGGTATATCAAAGGAGAGTAAAAAATGGCCGCCACGCGTGCTGTTTGTCTCTGCCAGGTCATGAGAAGGATGGCTTTCTGCAGCAACAGTACAGCTATACTTTACACGAGCAGGAAACACTGCTGAGATGTGACTGAGCTGCACGGAGGCATCAACGAGCAGCGACACCGCAGACGATGATGGAGCTCAGAGTGACGCTTAGCAGGTATCAGGACGCGATGCTGATGGAGCGGAATAATAAGAAGCAAAATAAAATCAATTGAATTTTGTTTTCTACAATTTTGTCTTACTGTACATTGCATCATCATACAGTATATCACCAATGTCAGCGTTATGCATTCGCCCCCCCAGTCACGATCAATCCATTCAAAGTTCACTTCAAGAATCTTACTAAATGAAGGGGATTTTTTTTTTTGGTTTAACAAAACGCTTGTGCTGTTAACAACTTGCAGTGCGGCGCTTGAGGTCTTTTTGTTCGAAACAGGGCCTGACTATAAAGAACAAAGCTGTCCCTCTGCATTAAAACAAAATGTACTAGAAAAAGGGGCTTTCCACGTGAATGAGTGGGCACACAGTGATTTAATTTCTCATGCAATGTGGTGGACGGAGTAGAAAAAGGGTTCAGGGGCGAATGAGAGGGGGAGTAGGAAAAAAAACAGAGCTGGTTTGAAATTAAGGCATGGAGCCCTTTTGGCTAATTATAAAGCATAAGCCTAATTGGACACCAAAACGGTTATTTCATATCCATAATCCAGTGAATGCCTTTCCATCTATTTTTTTTTTTTTGCTATCCGCTCTCTTTATGCAGATCTAGATTTTAATGAGCTTCTCTTAAAAAATATGCACAGAGAGCATGCAAGTCTGATGGAGAATAGGTTAGGAAAAGTGTATTAATAAATTAGCCTTCCTGTCTGTATTCATTCTTGTCAGGGACGACTCTCCCCCCGCTGACTCCGTGCCTTCATTCCAGCTCGGAATAAGGTCTAAACAGGGAGGCAGGGCAGATTAAATCCCTCTTTATTTATTAGACATAGACGTTTTAATAATAACGGTTTATTGGAAAGCCAACGCTGTATTCAGCTGTTTATAATGCCCTCACATCCTGGTAATGTATGGACGGGCTATCTGCTGCTGGAGAGATATATTACAGCGGGGGGATACCTCCCAAGCAAGTTATTAAAAACACTAAACCATTAGCTGGTGGAGCCGGGGCTCACTCCTCCTTCACTCTCCTGATCTCACTGCTCTCTCCTCCCGAGAGCCTAAAATTAGACAGAACATCCCTGACACACACAAACACACACACACAGCAACACACGAGCCTGCACACGCAGCCACGCAACTATTTTTAGCACATTACTATAACAGTGACCTATTTGTTTGGTTTCTAAACAGTCGGGGGCGATACATTTTACACAGAACACACTATGTTCTGAACATTGGAGATTAAATTAGACGTGGCATGAGGAGGGGCGTGCTCGTCACAGGCATTTCATTTACATCCGCCGCTTTAAAAACGTGCATGCCGCCAACTGCTACCCTGCCCTATATTGGAGAACTGATCCTTTGTCTGCCACCCATTGATACAGAATCCAGATCCTGGATCGCTGTGCTTTATTTAAGCCGGACTAATATAAAGCAGTGCTGTCTGGTCTTAGACAGAGTGTTTGTAGGCTACGGTCTGGCTCAAGGGAAGCCTGCGGCGCTCCAGCACCCACGGTCCCCAAAGGAGCGCCACCATCGCTGACTGTGGAGAAAAACGGCTTTGAAACCCAGAGATGGAAATATGTAGAAAAGAGGCATGGAGAGAGAGAGAAAGGTGAGAAAAGGAGAGAGAGAGAGGGAGTCAGACGGCTGATAATGAACAGAGGACAAAAACTCAGACTGGTCTTTAAATAATTCTGTTCTAAACATGGAGACAATATGAGGATACACGTATAAAACAGCAACATCCCCTCTGATTTCTGAAATCCAGACGAGCAGCATAATGCATTATCTTTACAGATAATAAATAATTGGCCTGAAAAAAAAGCAATGTTGATCAAAAATGTTTAAGTTGTCAACAGCTCAGACAGACCTGAAAATACAGTTGCAGCCGGACCTACACGGGTTCGGCAGCATGACAAAAGACATAAATCAAAAGGTATGCATTTTGGTTTATACAAAGGCTGAGCTAAAATTACAGGTCAGAAAAGCAATTACTCTTTTCTGAGGCTGTCAAATCGAATGAGAAATGTGTTTTAAACAAAAGACGGAAAGCAGTCTCCTCGATGGGTGTCATGACACGCCGCCTTTTCGCCCCCGAGGGGGTAAGAAATGTTTTGCTTTGCAAAAAATATTTTCTTTAATGTGCATATTTTACAGCAAACAGGCTACGGCACATTTCATTCAGGTCACACGCATTAAGCTGCTGTGCTCTCCACTGCTGCCACACATTGTCTCTCTACCACTGCTATCACTAAAGGCCAGATGGAAAGGATAAAACATTTAAGTTCATATAAAGGAAACGGGTTGAAATCAAGAGGAGACGGCGCCTTCGTCACCGGCTCGTTTCAGAACCACAGACAGCAACTCAGCCTGCAGAGATCAGGACTTTTTCTTGCAGTGAATCTTTCGATGTGACGCTCCGTCGTGCTAAGCAGGATTCACCGGTTGTGTCGTGGTTAAAGCGATTAAAAATACAAGCCTATCCCTAAATCTGCTGCTACATAAAAAAACAGCAGTGACCATAAAACACTGTGTCATCTGCCACAGATTTCTGACTAGCAGCTTAAACCTATAGCTACATGACAACATGATTGCAACTGCACTTACGCCAGCACACCCTGTGATTATCCAGCTGGAAAACAACACACAAGCAAACAAACAAACAAGCAAACAAACAAATTAAAATAGCAGGCTACAAAAGCATATAGCCCTGATTTTGGAAGCCAGCACTCCAGTTAAAACCTCCATCTGTTGAAATGCATTCCCGAGGTGCTCCTAGAAACTGTGAACGCCCACACACAGAAAACTCTGCCAGGAGAACAAAGACAAACATTTCAGAACCCCCGTGCACCTCTCGCACCACAGCGCATGGAGGAGAAAAAAGCTGCTCCCCCTGCTAAATATATGGGCTTGACGTGGGAGCGTGTGGGCTGGTAAAGGCTCAAGATGCAATACTTTACTTCCACACAAGCTCCGTGATATTAAGTCAGCCATCTCTTACCATTTTCCCTCATTCCAATCATACTTACAATCCCACAACACCTAGCCTAGTTTACATTAATGTTTTCAAGAAGAACAACGAGGAATGGGCCATGAATGATTTCATTAATTTCATAAAAGCGCTGCTAAAACAGAGCACAAAGAGATATAAATGCATTGAAGACAATGATTACATGTGCTTAGATCTCCTGGTACTCAGTGTTCCCCTGCTGTCAGTGTTTCCTCTCCATAAACATCCACAAACATCTCCAAAAAAGATTTCTATACAATAATAAACACAGCCCCCAGTCCATTCATATTTATAGTCAACATCAAAGGGAAGAGGCGATGCATTAGAGCCTATTTTGGCTCAAGGGGAGAAGCCATTTCCACAGTTTCTCAACGGGAGAGAGAAAAAAACTGCCTTCATCCTCTAACTCATGGCAATCCTACATCACCCGACCGCTGTGATCAGCAGCCACACAAAGACATTTCATGTGAGCCACTGATGGTAATTTGGTTCGCTCTGATCTAATGACTCTCAAACAGAGGGACCTAAA
Organism: Acanthurus lineatus; assembly: GCA_029814665.1. Classification (NCBI taxonomy): domain Eukaryota; kingdom Metazoa; phylum Chordata; class Actinopteri; order Acanthuriformes; family Acanthuridae; genus Acanthurus; species Acanthurus lineatus. The sequence goes on along the minus strand of JAPZDV010000021.1, from coordinate 19,822,525 downwards.
AGCTGAAGCCTCCAAGCTCAAAGACACAGGTAACGTCATTATTGCACTAAACTATTAACGGATGACTCAAGAAAACAATCAGCAGACTCATCGATGTATGTACAGTATATGTATTTTCACCTGCTCAGGCTAATGCAAACAGTAGAGGGAGATGTTTACTTTAATTGTCAAGTGTCACATCCAAATAAAAGATTTACTAGTTTTGCTGCAGCTAAGTCAACTTTAAATCAATGCAAGTTTTTAGTTATGTTCAAAATTATTAGCTTTGTGCCATCAATTTTCTCCTGCCATTTAATGGTCCTATTATCTGACAGCCCTTGCCTGATTATGGGTTGAAGGAAGTGATGCTAGCTTAATTTAAACACACAAAGCTAAGAGGGATACTGTGATACTTAGCTACAACCTAAACTCGGGTGACGTATGCATTCGTAAGCCTTGTTGTGCATTTATTCTCAGTCAAATCATCTTGGAACATCATCTGAACGGTCTTCATCCCGTAGATGTCAGACCAGGACATCATCACAACATGCAGACCTTCTATTAACCTCTGCCCACCCGTCACTGAGGATGCTAGCAGCATAATAGCACCCGCCTAAAAAGCAGGAGGACATCCATTTCCTTCATTGTGTTCACAATTGACATGGCGACATTAAGAAATCCCATCCAGCCCTCCGTCAGAAGAAATCCATTAGTTAAACCGAACGCTGACACTTAGAATGTCAAACACACAGGTAGCACATAATTTGTTTCACAACAGTGTGAGAGCTCCGGATGTGACTGCTGAATAATGTCTGCCTACTGTAGAAAAATGCACAATTTGAAATCACCAGAGGGGGGGATATTCAAATGTTGGTGTTGTTTCAAATCTCAGGAACAGTTTATGCCGTTGGTGATGATTATTTTGTACATCATTCAGCGAGGGCTTTTGTTGCTCAGACTGCACACACAATGCTGGCTCTTTTTTTATGCAAGGCGTAATCATTTTAGAAAAAGTACTTATTCAGGGACCGCGCATCAGCGAACACAAAAATGCTTTGACGACATGTGGAAAGCATGAAAAATATAAATGTATAAATTTCTATTTCTTTGTTTGACTTGGTGCTTTAAAAATGCCCCCGTCTCTCGGCCCGTCTCTTCCTGTCTTCCAGCAGCACCCAGGGCGTCGTTGTTCCTCCTAATGTGAGTTAATCTGGACGCTGTCACATCAAACGCAGGGACATCTTAGGTGTTATGTAGATAGTGTTTATGGAAACTTAGCCCGGCTCCGTCCCGGTGGGCTCCTCTCTTGCCTTTTCATTTGGATGGAGGCAGAGAGATAGGCCATCTTCAAAGCCCTCTGTGTCTCTGTGTATCGACCACGCTCCCCTGCAGCCCCGGGGGCTTCCTATTAAAAAGGATTTGTCTTACAAGCTCTGTGTACTGCCACTTTGAAGAAAAGAATAAAATAAAATAAAAAGTGTTACTAGGTCTGTTGTTCTGCAGAACTCCCTTTTGCTTCCAGGTGCTTTTTTTTTTTGGCTTCGGTTTTGTTGCAGCTTTCTTATTCACTAATTTCAAACCTTCTCCTGCTCATCTGTCAGCGTTCAATACACCTATAGACCCGTATCTGATGTGGCACGATATCTGTGCGTCTGACCCACAGACCGACGTCAAGCTATCAAACACACACTTCACCATCATACTTCCATTCACATGGAACCAAGGCAATATGTCATTGTTCTCGTTTATTGCAAGAGGGAATAGCTTTTTCTGCCTATTTGCTTTGCGGCGGATTTACAGCTCAGTGATCCCGCGTTTCGATAGGGAAGGGGTGAGGTGGGCCACATTTTTTGATATTTGTAATTTCTTATTTTCTTTTAGCTGCGCTCCATGCTGATCCTTGGATAACTTGCCATCTCTTCTGCCTTTATTACTGTATGTCCTATTTCTGTAAGCTGTAGCCAGAATGCTATCAAACATCTTCAATAAAAGGGGGGGGCCGGGCTGCAAAAGATAGCAGGGATGACAGGGGAAAGAAAGTGCAGGAGAGGGAGGGAGAGACAGTGAGTCGGAGAAGAAGAGTGACAGATAGAGAGAGAAAAAGACAAGGCTTTTATTTTTTTCTTCTTTGCCATAACCTGAAATATACTTAGCAGCTTAACTAGCTGGCTAGCTTATACCCACAAGGCTCTCGCTGTGACGGACACTATAATAAATCTGACATTATCAGATCCCGGTCATTCAGCAGACACAGCCTAAGTGCTTTTAGATGTGTCAGAGGACATAAGAGACTTTCACTGCCATACTGATGACTTCCCATTTATCCTGTGTAAAGTTAGTTAACAGTTCCCTATAGAGCTTTAATAATGCTTCTGTTTATATGCAGCATTTTTCAGCAGTACATCGTGTATTCATACGGCCTCACAGATGCATTCAGAGCTTTTCCTACTTCATGAAACATCTGCAGATTTTTTAACCTCTGCTGTTTTCCTCTTCTCCTCTTTTATTGGCACATTATTAAGACCCTTCAGACTTTAAAAAAGATTTATCATGTCACTCCAGCACTTCTCATGTTATGTCAGAGACGCAAAAGTGCCAACAGAAACCAGATTTAGCTTTGCAGAGCAACTTGTGTGTAAAACTTAAACTCGAAAAACAGCCTGTAAATCATGTAAACTGGAAGGAGACACTGAACAGAAAGAAACAGTCAGAACAGGTGAGATGAAAGAAAAGATAGAGAAGTGGGTTAGATTACAAGTTGTGTCCTTTCCCAGTTCTGATGGAGAGGAGCTGGATAGTAGTCTTTCAAGAATATATTAATAACACTGCAGTAAAAGCACACCCATGAGGCGAGTGGGTACAAGCAGAACCCATCAAACTAATCTGAGATAAATTTGCAAGTCATCATCATAATTTAAAATGTTTTAGAGACTGAATAAAAGATCAAAGAATAAAGGGAACTAGTCTGATGACAAAGATGTACAATGAGAGGCAAAGAAAGAGTGAGAAAGAGAGAAAAAGCGGGCAGAGTTTGCATGTAGGAGACATATTTTCATAGACAAAGAAGAGGCCTTGTGGAAGCACGAGAGGCAGACAGACACAGAGAGCCGGCAGATGGGGAAATGGGCAGGAAAGCAGCCAGCCAAACACTCAATGCTGCGTGTCATACAGATTGATAGATTCATAAATAATAAATCAAGAAAAAACAGGTAGAATAAACTCTGTAAATAAATGTGCTGTCTCGTCCTCTGCCCCGCTGCCTAATGGATTGTGCCTGTGCACGTCTGTACTGCATGCATGTGTGTGTGTGTGTGTGCATGTCAGTGCTGCCATGGTAATCATTTGCCTGAGCCCCATTACTGATGTTGTGTGATGATGATGATGATGATGATGATGATGATGAGAGACAGCTTTATCCCACCTCACAGAAACACTCGCAGGCACATGTGCCTCCTTATGTTTGTCTGTCAGAGGGCATCTTTAATGTGCTTCATATAAACATTAAAACATACAGCCAGCTTCGGAAAGACGTTTTAAAACGCTGAGTGTCATAAAACCAAAGCAGTGAGGTGTTTTCCATTAAAGCAAGGCATTCGTGCAAGTTCAAAAATTATTTACCTCCTAAAATTTCACGTCAGACATCAGTGAGACGCTCAGATGGAGCCTGAGCTTCATCACCTGCAACAGCTGCCCACGATCAAACTTTAGCGTCAGACGTGTTCGATCGAGCCTCGTGAAGCAAACTACATCAGAAATGAAGAGACCACTTCCTGATTTTTTTTGTTTTTAGTGCAAAGAGAATAAATGGCATTTACAGTTTCCTTGTTTTCTCATGATTCATAACGTTCAGTGGGTGGATATCAATCTGCTGTGGATTACCGTCTAAAGAAACTGAACAGATTTATAAGAAATGCTCTCATCTCAAAAACACCTCAGTGTCCGTTGTTATCTATAACAGTATTATCTTTATTCAAAAATCCTCTTTCTTTATGTTTCTTATGTTCATGAACACAGACGAATGGCTGCTGACTTCACGTTATTAACTCCACCTCACATTTGCAGCTTAAACCCAGCCGTGTGTTTTTGGTTACACCAGACCGCTAAAAAAAATCACTCAAGAGTGATCAAATTTAACCTGAATAATAAATCATTTATTTGAACAACGCACACAGAAAAGAAACGCTTACAAATCTGGTAAATCTAGCAAATGTACAGTCACTATCTGGCATTGACCGCTAACACAAACACTGACCGGCTACAGCAACTTCAAAGGGTCAAAACTCAAGTTTAAAACTAATTGATTTCTGTGCCAGGGCCCGGTGCCCTCTCTCGCAGTGTTAATGAAGGTGAAACATAATTTATTTATCCATCCGGCGACTCGGATCTGCTCCAAAATGTAATGGGTCCCTCCTTTGACCATGGTGATTTACAAGAAAGTCAGACCTGTGGTTTTTATGTCGTCCTGCTGTCGAACAAGCAAACAAGCGAACAGAAACTATAACAACACGACCTCGATGACGGAGGCGATCGTCTACGTGATGATTTCGTAGCAGCTTTACATGTTGCATGTTCACCAGGTGGTAATGCTGTTACATTTTTGCAGACGACCTCTGGCCTTTATGACTGTAAACTGGCCATAATCTGGAAAAGATCTATAACATCGATTCACTAATCAATGGAGATGCACACAAACACACACACACACACACACCTGCAAAAAGACAGCATGCACTACATTACAAACCTCCATATCTCCATAGTTCATGCTGCTGTTTAATGCCACTGAGCCTTCTCATCACTGTAGACACAAGCAGTGTAATTAATACCAGCAATTAAACAGCACAGAGTATTTATATTTGTTACATAAAGTATTACAAGGACGCTACCATGGTTACTATACATTACTGGGCAAGTAAATCAACCATCAAACGTGCTGTTTTTAATTGAGAAAATTCCTCGAAGCAGTTTTTATGGGCTCTGTCAATATCATAGGTTAGTTTATAGACAAAAAGCACCAACACTGGTCTAAACTTCCATATGAGAACATGGATTATTGAGGGCAGGCACAGAGATCAAAGCTATACAATTATTTTGAAGTCTTCTATTCATATTTTATACTCCTGCCTGCTTTGCTTTTTTTTCCTTTCAACCATGTGTGAAGTAAATTCTGACGTGAGAATCTGAAAGGCGGCGGGTTTTCAGCGAGGAAGCACACTGTCAACCTCATGATTGCTTCTGCAACACCTTTGGTCTTCATCCCGGGATGAAGAGAAGGACCACAGCTGTGCTGCTTTTTCCTCAGCACAGGTGAAAACTACCGGTCCTGATCAGGCTGCGAGCCCCTCCATCAGCACCTCCCACTCGCCATTTCCCTCTCTCCATTACGCTCTCTCTCAGCCCCTCCATCTCATTTCTTAATCTTCACAACTCAGTGATTCAAATATCTTTCCTCTTACTTCTCATTCTGTTTCACGGTCTCCCTGTCTTCTTTTTGGCCCATCTGTACTCCTTCATCCTCTGTCTTGCTAATCTACATATCTTTGTCTTTTTCTCCCTCTTTTCCATTTTTACTTTTCTGCCTCCAGTGTGACTTCACAGAGCCACCTACTGACTCAAAACTGGCAAAAAGCACATTAAAGGAAGCTCACCAGTTAACTGTGCATAGCAGCATGATTCCACATCGCATCCTCCAAAATGTCTCACATGCATCTCCATCGCGCCGTGTCTCAGAAAAATTAAAGGCCCATGCAGAATCTGTAAATGCTGCAACTTACTTCCTTTCATACTTTGTCACTTATACACGTTGCACATATACACGCTTCAATGCAAAGCTGTGCCAACAAACTCTGCAAACAACAACAGCAGCCCAGAGATGTGTGTGTCCCTACAAGCCCTTCACAGGTTTCGGATACAACCCCGCTGTGGTTTTGGGGCTGTGGTGGGAGAGGGGTGGAGGGGGAATTCAGTGTTTTACCTAAATGTGGGCTTGCTGCCTGGAAGACATCCAGTATACTTCAGCTCCACTCTGAATTATTAAAAGCTGCCTCTTATTGCAGCTGGGACTGAAATAGTTTAGAGGCCGTAGACTATAGCTCTTGGCACATACTGTCACTATATGACTCCCAGCGATTCTGCAGCCATCCAGCTTCTTGTTATTGTCGATGTGAAGTGGTTTAATGCCGCCATGATGACCGACTTAAATGAGGTGTCAGGTAAAATCTAAGTCTGAGAAAAATGAAAAACAAAGAGCTGCTCCAAATACACTTGCAGAATCCTAACGCGGAAGAGGAGTGTTGAATGTGTCGACGTGCTTGATCTCGCTGGTGCTAGCTCAGCTATATCCGGCGTCCTGGTATTCTGCAGGGCAGAAGACAGAAGCCTTCACCGCCAGCAATCACCCTGACACCGGCTCCCTGAGCGAGCTCTCCTGACAGCCCTCCTCTGCAATGCAAATACCCACTTCCACATGAGCAGGCCCATCACTAGCACTCCCCGTACACTTGTATTCCATGTCATTACCCCCAGGGAACCTCACACACACACACACACACACTGTCCCCGTGCCTCACGCTGCTACCCTTATCTGGGATGAGGAGGGGGCCGGGGCTTAAAACAAATCTGTTAGGCCGGCTCATGCGTTGGTAGCCATAAAGAAGGGCTTGCTTGGCCTGTTTCCACTCATGCCTCCCGTCAGTCACACTCCTCTCCTTGCCCTCCAGCCATGTGTACTGTATTTCATTAGTCCTGATTTTTGCTGACAAATGCTTGCTGTCGTGCTGTGCAGCCCCCTCAGCCTCTCTGTGGACACCACACCAAAGCACGGCTCGATCTGCCTTACAAATGAGCCTCCCCTGGTTCCACCGCACAAGAGTACCATTCCAGTGGAGCACAGATATACGGCACATGCTGTGTGTCTGCGGACTGCACACACACACACACATGGACATACATACATACATACACACACACACACACACACACACACACACTCCGTTTTAATTTTGTCCCTCCCATTAGAAAGAACACAGTACCCAGAGCTGAACAATATCACTGAAATCTGGCACAAACA